>QKMX01067767.1:0-10160 GCA_003401595.1 Venustaconcha ellipsiformis | reverse complement strand
TTGGGTGCATGTATATCTTATTTTGAGAGGTTTGGATATTAGGGGCGAGAAATTATTTAAGTTGCGATTAAAGGTGTGCAGCCGGACATTGATATAACTGGATCTGTCGAGATCAAATTAAATTCGAAATTACTGAGAATGTTCAATCGGTCATTATTGCTTGTTTCGTTGACACTTTAACGAACTGAATCCAGAGATAAATTTCATGGATAACCGCACAAGGAACAAACATGTTGAGCTCCAATAGTGCGATTATTGATATATACATCCGTGATACAAATAAACTGACATCACAAACAGTGAGAAAAGCTATAATTTCATGTAACCTAAAATCCTCCGTCTGTTTGCCAAAACTTGAAGACAACAAGAATGATAATTCATTTGCCAAGGATACAGGTGAACAAAGGAATGGTAAATTTAAACATGGAGCCTCATCTGGTAATAATTGCTATTACACAAGAGATTGGTCAGTTTCATCAGCTACTATGATGGCAATTCACCGCAAATTACTAATTTGAGATCTACAATTCTTGCACATGTCTCAATAAACTTTTTACGAATGATCTACCAATTTCCTATTGATCCGGTTAAAGTCGCTACAGATTAATTTTATATGAAAGAGTCAAACATAGGACTACATAATTAACTTTCTTTAAGCAGTGACCATGCACTGTGGAAAGAAAGGCGAGTAAAAATGAGATGACTTGAAATTATTTAGAATTTGCAGATTATAAACATCATCAATGGTATTCAAAAAGTAACGATTGTTGCAACCGTCATGGACACAATCAGTTAATGATCTCGTACCGAGGCATAACACGATCTATTTTATCGGCCCTGCTTGTTCCAGAAAAAATAAACTACTCGCACATTAAGAATGTTTAGGTATTCAGACATGGTGGTGCTAACCCCAAGTCACCTACGTTCCAGGAAGATGAAAGAGAGTGAAGTTAAGAATGGATGCGATCTATATTCATAAGACATCATCTAACCTGAGGTTTGTACGGTATCGAAAGACACTTTAAAAATGTTACTAGACTTGTAATTATCATGTGCATAGATCTTGGTCAACTAGTATCACTTGTCAGAAAATAGTGACATTATTGGTTGAACGAATATTTAGAGTATTACAATGAAATGTTAAAGGACCACAGGTGCAACGATGAATCATTGAATAAGTTAAAAGCTAACAGGAGATTTAATTCGATCAAATTCAATGTTGGATGATGCGTGAGGTAAATATTACTGACCTGATTGCTGCAGCCAGAAAATAAGTTCGTGATTCACTTCACAGTAAATTATTCTCACTTCGTAAGGAAAAATTTTCAACATCTACCAGTTCCATTATCACACCGCCTAGCAGATACCCCTAGATAAAATATTAATATTTAGATTCCCGGATCTGTGAAGAATCAAAAACTCGTTCTCATGATGTTGTTGGCGATTAATCTTTTGTTAGAAATGATTTAGCGGAGCCAAGGGTGCTTGGACTATAGGATATTCAATGACAATTCATTAATCACAGAGATCAACAATCAATAACTCTAATATTTGGATTGTCGGTGATAATGTCTAATGGTCAAATTAAAAGTAATTGACAGTATTGAGAGTTACAAAAATGCCTCATTTATACCGATGGCATATACTGTATAATACAATCAACGTTAAAAATCAATAATATGGCGAGGAAAACTTTAGATGGTTATCAGTTAAATGATATAAAACTTAAAACTCTAACTAGTTTGATCTTGAAGTTGAAATTTAAAATGACGCTGAAGAAGGTCCAAATAATTTTTTTTTGTGAAACATTATAATGTTATGGCGATATTCTGTTTGAAAGCCACAACCATTTACCGTGGACTGAATTATTAATAATATTGGTCATACACGTACAAATATGATGCTGACACGGCTAGACTGTAACCGACGCAAGGGCGCTAGTGCCTAGATTTGCGAGCATATCCATGCTGGTGATAACTGTATATTTTAAACTGCTTTACGATACTGAGTACAGATAGTTGTGAGGAAGGGTCAAGTCGCTTAAATAATGTCTGTTTATTCGGGATTGCATTCGATAGGTTTCATAGAAATTCCACACGTAACTTAGTGCTTTAAAGCTGCAATCACGCTTGGTGGATTGTTTGCAACTCATTCACAAGAGTGTTGGAATAAATCGCACAACGATTGCCAGATTGCTATGTAATGCCGTGTGTCCCCGTCCGATTTTGACCTTATGTTGCTGCAGCATGCACTTCTTTGCCAGGATCTACTTTCAGCAACTGTAGCTATCGTATAGTTTCACTTTAATAATTCGTTTAAATATAATTCGTTTAAATACGGCTGCAAATTATGTTGCTGTTTTAGTTGATAATGGCTCAGTTTCATTGTATCTATTAGCACAGTTGACGAAATTTCAACGCGTATTTTATGTGCATGAATGACGTTTCCTTTTACCCGTCAAAGTGTCATGTGATAAAAACAAATATATGCCTGATCAACTACATTGGGAGTGCAATGAAACCGTTCGTATTGAAATAGTTTACGAGACGTTAGATACATTTGACATATTTAATGTCTGGCTAAACAAATTGAATCAATACGACTCGAGTCATCTTCTGCATCAGCGAGTCTGCTAATCGCTGCTCTACTCCTCTAGTATCCTCTTGGATTCTAATAAATCGACTCCTTTTTTATAATTATCGGATACTGAATTAGCGGCCGAAATTGCTAACTTACCATTTTGCTGATCTTATCAGCGAATTGGCAAGCGATTCTCTTAGAGATCTTTTTTTACAGAATTGAACCTTTTAATTAAATTTACCTCTGCGATATGTCGTTGCGGTAGATCTTGATCAATTGCATTATATTCGCCTTTGTTCTGATTGATTTTTGTTTTCGTCGAGTCTAATATAAAGCCGAGATCAATGACCAGAAAGATGTTTTTCTCCAGGATACTTAACCCATGAAGTTCCAGTCAATTTCCGAGTGTCTTAGCGATATCACCGGCATGGGCGCAGAGCGATTTGACATCGCATCAAATTCGTTTTTGTTTGTACCATATTGCACTAAAGTACACGTACGTATAAGTTTACGATATTCGTTGTTGCTGTTTTTAATCCAATAGTATCTCAGACGTTTTTGCGTCGTACACAAAATAAATTCATATACTTTTCATACTAGTACATGAATGCGATTGACTTCTCATAAAGTCAAGAATAGGAGCAGTAAAGAATCATCTGGTATATTGCCAAACTCTATTCCTGCCATTATCATTGATCCATTTGGGTAGAACTCATGTGTTGAAGAGATGGTTCAGATGGAACAAACTTTGTTTTTAGTGGCACCATCCGTTGCTGATCAACGATGCTTTATAATTTTCTTAAGGAATTAATGAAAATGAAAATGAGAACGAAGACGATAATAATATTACTACATTTATCACTGGCATTGATCATGCACCATCAGCGGACGATCTAAACGACGATATCAACAATTAAATGGTATACGATGAAAGTATACTCGACAAGTAAACACATTCAGCCAGAACAATTCCATGGGGCAGGAACAAAATACTGACGTCATTTACGTCACATAACGATACGTTTATTTTCCAAAAGTGATTAGAGATAGCGTTAATTTTCTAGTTGGTGGACATACGCTGCTAAACATCCACCAAACCTGCTGTCCCGGTGACAAAAATATGGTGGAGTTTAGAAACGTATTTGCTAATGCTCAGAAACCCCGTTACGGATTTTGTGCAAGAAATCTACAGTATTCTCAGACATAATATCACGCTTGTCCAGACAATATTTGGTTGATCAACCAGTCACATCAAAGAGCTGAATATTTTACCGCCAGGTTGGGGACCAACACTGTTATCCTTGGTCATGAACGGTGCCCTCAATGGAAATGTGACACACATGGTCAATGGGTGGTGATTAATAACACGCATGGTAAAGTGGAGGAAAACTTACACGTTAGAGGCCTCGGTTTATCTTTCTGATCTTATATGTACAATCTCCCATATCATTTGTCAAAGACGATAATCTCAGAGTGGTAAACAAAGCATAAGCAAATTGATTCCTCTCCGTTTTTGGTAGAAACGTTCATTTCACAATTGTGACCTTCCTCATAATGGTCTATACAGCGTCCCTTCTGCTTCATTTATCGATGCTTAGCAAATATATCTAATTTAGTAAGTATCTGTATTTGGGGCTCAAATTGCTTTTAATTGTTATGACATTAGTGACTTTACATATAAACATATTCAACAGGAAATATGATTTTAAAATAACAACGTGAGGTATAACACATAAAGAACAGTGTTTTTATCAGAAAACTTGCATGATCACATAAATAGCAGCACAAGATAATAGTGAGTTTAATAACTAATGAATATTTGTTTTAATAACACCACATAAATTGATAACATCATTAATTCTAAAATATATTCATGAGGTAATGTCCCCTTTTAAAAATCCATACTATAATACATACAGAGTTGTCATCTTAAGTATAGACGTACAAGTTCTTATATTTACTGATAATGCATATCAGACACTGCAATGCCTGCAATCAGCTGATTTCAGTCTCACATATTGTTGTAGTAGTAGTGCAGACATTTTGAGAAGAGAACTGTTAAATGAAAATGATCATTCTCCTTTTTCATATTTTATAGGACAATGCAAGAGTGTCAAATAACATTACCTGATCAAGTGGTCAAATATTGCATCCATATATTCAGGTAAGGTTGTCATTGAAGATGACATCTCCAAAAATGTGTGAATTTTAGTGATTTTAGTGATTTTAATCACAGCAACTCGCGAGGACACAGTCGGCAAGGTCGTTTCAGATTTGCTGATTAATTTGAATTGCAAATTATCCATGCTTTGTTTATAACAATCTCACACCTGAACAATTTATGTCTGACCGGTAAATAGTTCTTCAATCTCACGGCCGTTTGCATGCAATTTTAATATAATGCTTGTTTACTCTGTGAGCATTTATGTGAATATTTCAAAACTACTCTAAATCTTGAATGAGAATCCCATTAACACTATGTTTGCTAAAAGTAGATTGGCAGACAGTACCTGTAGTTTATATATCTTTGAGTATTATAACCAAAAATATACCTGCATGCTCAATATTTTTTCACGTTTCAAACGTAAAATTTCGACACACGGAAAGGGCTTTACCGCACTTTACCAGTCTTTTGTAGTTAAGATCAGCAAAGATGGATTCCAATTCAGATATGAGCATGTTTCAAAGTTTTAATCTAATACTTCATGCAAACGAAGCATTCTTTGATGTTAGTGCCGTTCCGACACCATATTCAAGCGATTTTAAAATCAGACAACCTGGATGAAATAGACCAACTTACACAATGGATTGATTGCAATCACTGTGTTCCAGATCTACAATTTTGATTCAAATCTTGATTAAAATATTGAGCTTGTACCGCTAACGATTGAGAAAGAATCTAGTATATTTTATCTGAATATCTGGTAGAAAGGATCATTAAATAAAAAACGGATATTCTGAGAAAATGTCGTATCAAACTTTAGACCCGAAATAATACAAGCATCACGAAGATGATGACATTTCTTGAAATCTACATGGCAATGAGTGTTATGCATGTACTCAAATACTCCATTGCCAGGATGGTGGCCAAATATTTTGGGATCTCAGGAATACCCGAAATCATGACGAAAGAGACCTCTAAAAAGTATGCACATATTTAAATGCCATTGGCAAACATGTCAGCTCATCTAGAGGTAGACCAGAACTTGATACAATTTGCCAGACAAGACCTGTATATGTCAAAATCCATGCGCAATGCATGGACAAATTATACTCCTGCGAAATATTTGTCACTTGTTAAAGCAATACCTGATAGGAAATCCATAACATTTAGCACAAAAGTCTGGAAAAGTGCTCATTCCTAAACTAGCTACCCGCATGAATTGTTTGTATATTTGTGGATTATTACTTTCCCAGTCCCTAGTAATTTGAAAATTTACATCAGGATGGACCATGATGATAAGACAATTAAGAAAATGCAGAAGATGGTCTGTGTTGCCTTAAACGATGAGAAAATTGATCATGTAGTGTTTAATGATATTGATCAAAGCTGATCTATGTAACGCAACGAGAAAAACAAACTAGTAAGCAAAATGAAGTAACATGTCTAAACTAATGCGGATGATTGTTAAATAAATGCAATAGGGAAGTGATAACTTTGTACTAAATGTGAATGCAGTATAGTTTTAGCCATGCAGCAAAATCGAAGCATAAGTACCTATTATGGCTGTCAATTTACATATAAATTATTTGATTTCTAATATTATTGGATGTAGGAATAGATCAAGGAAATAACACATAACATAATATTACAACTTGTAAACGTGGATATTTCACTGAAATCCAGAAATAATTAGTGATATGATCAAAATAAAAATAACCATGTTTTTACTGTCAGTTTATTAAGTCAACAATAATGATGCTCAGTTTAGTAACCAGCCTCAGAAGTCTTAGAAGTTTATGTAGTAACATTCTGCAGCAGTTGGTCGTCGCAAAATTTCAGGGTCGAAAAGATGGGGTCAGCTACGTTAATGTTGTAGAGCATTATCCATCATTTAAGGATAATGAGTGAAGTACCCGGGATGAGTAAAGCCTGCGTTATCGTATATGATATGATTACTGCCTTTTAAGACTTATCACAAGAAATGATTACAAGAATAATTCAAATCCCACCATGAAACGAAAAATCAAATAATACAAGTCAGATTGCTGTACTAATTTAAAAAAGAAACATAATCATATTCAGACGCAAGGACAGAATACAGTCAATTTGGTAAAACAACTGGATCACATATAAACCATACTAAGAATGAAATATCACGAAGAGGTAAATATAGTGGGAATCACATTGGACTTACACAAGAACTTTAAAAAATACAAACAAAACCAAAAAGGATTACCATAATAGTTACAAAAGAATACGATATAGTAAGAAAGGATGATTTTAAAACTGATCACGTATCTGAAATAGAATCAATAATAAGATGTATAATGAACATAATCCACGTATCTAAACCATAGAAAAAAGAATAAAGATAGAACTGGTTGTATTAATCCAAACTACAAACACAATCATATGAAATAAAGAAATATAATAACAGGCTCTATGAAATGGAATACATTATCCTTGGACAGCCGCATCAGTGTATTGGTTTTTGAAATAACATAGAAACGTTCTGAAATTTACTTAAAAATTGAACAACAGAGACCCTAGACCCACCCATCGTTTGTAACAATTACTTTTAAAAAAACTATTAATAAAATTGAATTTGGGTCGCAAAATTTGGAAATAAAGATAAAGATGAAACTATTTTTTAGCTGATACAAGCAAAATATTCTGTTCATAATACTGCATAGGAATTTTCTAACACTTACATATGAAGCTGTAACTAGTATGTACAATTCATAGTCAAATAAACAACACTAACATACAAGCAAGATTACAGAAAGGTTACCTGATGTATAGAGGACGCTTTCGAACATTATGAAAGAAAGTACTTAGATAAAGATCCCACACGACTAAGAACCATACAGATGTTACTATTCTACTGCAGTGTTAGACTTCATCTGGTTACCTCGTTAGTGTTCATTTTATTAAGTTTTGTAAACATACTCTTTGTTTATATTTCACCACAAAGAAGATGTGTTCCATGTGACGTAACACTTGTCTAATGAATATTTACTAAGTTACTATAGAAATTAGATTGTTCTTCATTGAATATTCTTATTTTTGTTGAGTGTGTTATATAGTAGGATTTTACATGATGTTTTTCTGCAGAATTATGTATGAATTCCACAGAATTCTGTACGCCTTATGAATTTTGGAAGGGTATTTAAACCAGGAACTTGGTGAAATTAGGAAGATTGTCAAACATTTATCTTAGGGAACCATCTCGACTTTAAGTCAGAAATACAATTATAGGTACGTGTATTCAAAATTACTAATATCTCAACTGGTACTATTTTTTGTTTTTATAATAGTCTCTTTTAGATATCGGAGTGGGACGTAATTAAGCATAACATGTAAATGATTGATCGAACATCATAAGTAAGCAGCTTTAATATTCATATATCAAAGATTATCTGTCCATATAAATGGATTAGTGATTTAAAAGTTTCATTTTAAATCCATCGTAACATTTTAAATAGTGTAATCGAGATTTTAATTATCAATGTAACCTTAATTTTGTCTATTTCACTGTGATATTCATCAATGCGCCAGTATAATCAAATGTGATGATAGCTTAAGATATTTTTAATTCTTAAGATAATTAATTACATATTCACTCATCTATTGCTGAGATTGATTACATTGTTTTGTACTGCAATAAATCTGAGTAACCTAGTATCTGAGTTTATTTATTCAATTAATTTCTCGATATGTATGCAAACATACATTCACTTGATTGGAAATCAATTACAAATAACTACATACACCCACAATGTTGACACTCAGTTATACATATTCTACAGAAGGACGTCCCGATATTGGTGATTTTCATGTACAGCTGAAAATACAGTGAAATTGTATATAATTACTCAATTACATTAATTACTTTGTCTTTTAACCCGAGTCTGATACACGTATATATGACGATGGTTTCTCTATTCTTGGGAAGAGGTTTCACCTGCATGTATAAATGTTGTAAACGTGCATCACAGAGAACAGGATAACGGATAGTTATTGTATATCAGTATGTACATTTTAATGTGTAGGGACATATAAGACAAGATCTGTACGATGACTGAGTTAAAATATACCTGTAGATCTTACATTGCTGATTTCATTCACTGAATAAATCATGCAAACTGCTTCACACATTATCCCATTTTCAAGAGACAAGGGTGGCAAACTGGTTTAATACTCTAACGTTAGCAGATCATTCGCCCATCTCACATCTGCATGATTTGGGAGGCTCACCCAGTGTGAGTATGTGAAAAGCCTGTTGGTAGGTTTCTAGGTTATTCCTCTACCAAATATAATGTCCAGGATGTATATACTAACATTAGTTAAAAATAGTATCAAAACCAACAAAATCCTATCTTCCTCAAGATAGTTCAGTGCGAAGATAGTTCAATGTGCAGCTATAAATTGTGTAAAATAATATCAGTTCCAGATATAATTTTTTTTTCACATTTTCAAAGGACCCTAGAAAGAGATATGTTTGGATATCAAATTTGAAGAGTGAAGGCTTTATGCCAACTCAAAACACGAAAATGTGCCAGAGAAATATCGAGCCTGAATGTTTCTTAAAAGACCATAGCGAGCAGACCTATACAGAAAAGGAAAAAACATGAAGTAATCAGCATTTTTTATTGTTATGAGATAGATACAAAAACGGTCAGTCCACATCTATGATGATGCTAGCAATGACCAAACAGCAATATGGCAATAAATATCAATAATAAAGCAATGTATCTTGCAATGGAAACAGTAGGGTCTATTTTAGGCGACGGAGTTCAATATAAATAATGAACGTAATATACTTTAGTTTCAAGGTTAACGTCACATCAACGACAGGAATGATTGCATTTATTTAATGTAAATGTATAATTGAAGGGGCTAAATTTATGCAGTTTTTCATTTGTGCATTGAAATTGGTGTGTGTCACCCAAATTGGGAGAGTGGATGAAAAAGAAAACTTCAGCATTGTTTTGCTTATTTTTGGCAGATATTACAGCTGAGGTCAGCCATGCGGACAGGATTGATCAGAACTTTACAAAAGTGTGATTACATTCCCAGTTTGGGCTGTGTGATGAAGCCAAAGCACCAACACAAGTCACCTACCGGTAGGGTCAGGTCCACATGGACACCCATACAGAAAAGCATATACGATAAGAAAGATTTTCAGTTAGCAGTCAAACATCATACAACTTAGTTGCAAGTATTTTAAGTTTATATAATGATACTCTCCATTTCACCACTGTGTACATCCTTCTATAACATTATCTATCTTTTAACCCATGTTTGTAAATCAACTTTCATCGATATGGCACAAATTGCTTTCCATATAAAAATCACACAGATGGAATCAAATAATCGTGTTTTCAAATCTGTGAATGCAGCAGAACTTACCTAG
>QKMX01067724.1:0-11922 GCA_003401595.1 Venustaconcha ellipsiformis | reverse complement strand
ATAATAATAATAATAATAATAAAAATAATAATAATAATCGATTTTTTGAACATTATAGTATGCTTAAGAAACAACAACAACCACATTGTACATAACCGATGAATTTACTGTATAATGGCAACCTGGTTTGCAACTTTATATCATTCATAAACACTGTAGATAAATCCCAATGAAAGTGCACTGGTATCATTACAACAAACCAAATCTTTGTAAGTTACTTGGTGTAATTTCTATTTCAAGGTTTCAATCTAGCCCAAATTCCTTTCTCTCTCACTCCACATTTCTGCATAGTTTGTCTTTTATGCATGAGAGTGAGGGGGAACAGAAATCATAAAGGATTGTGACAAAAATGTATCCCATATTATATTCATTTAGAAAACCAGGATTATTTATATTTTTTGTTGTTGTTATTTTCATATGTCATTTATGAATAATATGTGAAAATTCATCAATGATTTATACTGCAGATGTTCAATAGAATATTTTTATATGTTATTATTACGATATAGGTGGATCAAAATTTGATATAGCAAAAGTATTGCTTTATATGAACACTTTAATTGCCATGTTTTTGTAATGTATGTGGTATATATAAATATATATGACAGGCACTACATGGATCAATTTATTGCAAATGAAAACTTTGTTCTGAGACAGGAATCATATATGATAAACCACTCTTCCATTCCCAACAGAGATCCAAGTATTCTGGACTGGTTTGTACCAAGCACAGTGTTTTACTTAACAATGGCCCGTTTCTTACCTGGAACTACTTTGGGGATTAGCAAGCACCATGAAGAACGCTACTTGATAGATGAACATTTCCTTCCATGGTTGTTATTACTTCAATTCTAGAGCAGAATTTTCTAATTGGTGCTTTAACACTGACACAAGGCAAAGTTCTTCATAGAAGGATATTTATTTAACAAATTATGCAACAAAGCATTACATTTATATGCTATATTGTAATTAGAGTGATATACATACAGAAACATTAAGTTTAGTATAGTTTATATTGTAGTTAAAGTAATTTGCATGAAAACAATGCATTTAATTTGTATTGTAAATTATACCAACTTAATTCATGTATCTCCCTTCTGTATTGAAAACAATGTAATTTCTGAAATGATGAAACATAACTATTGCTAACTAGATTGGTATCTTGCCTAGATAATTAAATTGGACAAATTAAACCAGTCAACAAATTGGGTACTTTGGAATATTTCTGCTATCAGTTTAGATGGATCATCATTTTGAAGTTTTAATTGGAAAACCAAAATATATGATAACTTTTATTGACATGACTTTAAATTGGACAACCAAAATTTATGATCATTTTTGTTGGCATGATTTTATCGAATGCATTTTCCTGTCAGCAACCCAGTATTTAGAAAATGTGCAGTCCTTGACAATAAATAATGCACAGAAAGAAAATGAGGTATTATTTCCTTTTAATTACTATTAAAGCCATGACAAAGTCTCAATCATACCTTTCCTGCATCTGCACCCACAACAATTTCTCCAACGGGATTATCAGTTGATGGACTCGCCATTACATCTGTATCCACTATAATTTCTCCAACAGGTCTCTCAGTTGATGGACCTGCCATTACATCTGTATCCACAACAATTTCTCCAATAGGTTTGACAGTTGCTGGAATCACCACTACATCTGTTTCTACTATCTTCCTCTTTCTCCCTGACTGCAATCTCAATTTCCTCTGTTTCTGGTGGGTATGCATACCTGCCAAAATAATTATTATGCTGCAACCTTCAGGTTTTACAACTATAACAAAACTTGTCTGTACACACAGACCTTTCTTTTAGCATTTGTTGTGATATAATTTCTCACTATTTTACCAAGATAAGCAGCACTTCTGATTATTTCATTGATTTTTCATAACAATTCTATGGTTTACCCAAAAGATCTCAACATTTGTACTAATGAAATAACATAAACTTCCCCTAGTCTTGCACACTGAAATGTCCCTTTTGTTTTCTAATATTATATAGAAGTAGCAGAAAAGAAAACCATCTCTGTGACCAAGACCATCTTCTACTCATGGTGCATACTCACACTAATCATTCAATTACACAAATTGATTTCAAAATTTGATTCACAGGCAATACTGATCCTAAAATTATGAAATCAGGCAAATGGCAAAAAACAAAACAATTATGTGAAATAATAAAAACCATGCCTTTGGATGAAATGGCTCAATGGTCAGGTACCAACCAAGTCCATACTTATATGTATCAAACCGAACAGTATCAATGGAAGAATGCAAATAGCATGGAATATTTCTTAAAAAATAGCTATGGCAAAAATTGTATTGCATGTTGTGAAAGACAACGAATGGGGCAGGAGACAACATGGAGCAGTGGTAAGCATTCCCAAATCATGAGAAAATATTTTTGTACCATTGTATCACCTATGGTAAGCTTCCATGACATATTCAAGGCATTCTAATTTGTATTGCTGTGCTGTATAAAAACAAAAGCAAACTAATTTGTGTCATTGCCATTAGAGATGATCTCTTCAAACACAAGATGCAGGTAACCATGTTTATTCCAGAAATGGTAATTGCATTGGGAGAGGAGGAGGTAAAGGTGGCATAACACGCATATTAATTATGTAAAACATTGTACCTACCTGCTTTAGTTGCATAAACCTACTTTTCAGGCACTCATCATCCCCACTACATCTTAATTGCTTGCTCCCTCCCCCCCCCAATTAGCACTGGAGGGCCATTATTGACAAGAACATGATATCAGTCATAAACCTTACTCACAGCCAACATACAAATGCCACACTATGTTGACCTGGACCAAAATTACCCAAAAATATTCCACAACAACAACAGGAAAAAAGTAATTTAATTCCAGTAATATTATAACTGCTACTAAAGCATTGCTGAATGTATATGTAAGGAGGGACAATGATTTTCCCAACAAAATCTGGGAGAGAAAACCACTGCACATACTCTTATGGTAACATTGTTAACTAATGTTCACTGGTAGAAGGCTGGAGTATACATTGTGATATTACTCTACAAACCAATTATTAAATGCCTTTGCTCTGATGTGCGAAGTTAATATGATAGTATGCTATCAGGCAGATCTTAAAACATTGTCCAAAGAGCAGTGATTCAAACAGATTTATGATTTAGCAAAGAGCCTTAACCTCATGGGCTTTAAGTCTCGTGAAAGAAATGTACCTTGAAGTGATGGTAAGGGCAATCCAACTGGAGGCAGTACAATATAAAAATATCAAGAACTATAAAAATGTAACAAAAGACATTTACAGTCTTTCCTTTTCTCAGTAAAAAAAATGTTGAACAGAACTGTAAAGCTCTAACAGGTCAAAGGAAAGAAAGTATCTTACTGAAAGTAGACTGATGGTACATACATGAATCTTCACCAGAAAGCCTGCCTAGGAAAGAACAGAAAACAAATTATTATTGCTGTAGAACCATAAAAAAACTCTTTCCCACTGAAAAAGCAAGCATCAATCTCAGTCCTCCTATGCAAACAAGGGCAGAAATGAATCTTAATGTTAGAGTTCTCAAAACAACCTTCACTCAAGGGCTCATATGGGTTTTTCTACAATGCCCAAATAACTTATCAAACCTTCACTCAAGGGCTCATATGTTTTTTTTTTTACAATGCCCAAAGAACTTCTCAAAGTCTCCATCCTAACAATGGGAAGCAATATAGCTGTCTCTAAAACTTTAAATATTTGATGACATCAGAAAGATAAGGGTATGACCTAGTGGCAGAACTGCTAGAGAACTTTACAGTTAGAAAGAGCCGCTATATATCCCATAAAAGGGTCATTAACAGTTATATGTCCTCTAAAAGGAAGAGAAGAAAATCCTGAATTGCACACAAAGGTGGAAAGTTAGCATTCATTCCTTTCCTACTGCTCCAGTCACAAATGATTCCTCACTTTGCAATCAACAACCTTGCACAAAATCTAATCCTACTGGATTCATTACTTGTGACAAGTGAAGTGTGCAGGGGGAGAAACTATTTTAAAGAAAAAACCCAGGATTCCCTGTTATGTGACAGTAGTTTCTTCCTTTATGATACTCTCCTGGATTTGTCTAATAAATGGGTGAGTAGGTCGCTAACTACAATTGTTGGGCAGGTTACTAAACTACAACTGTAGGGCTACCATAATGAGCTAAGCAGAGGAAATCATGACTTGATGAAGCACATGCAGAATTTGTTTTAAATGTGGGAAGAAAGATGCATACAGCTAATCGTGCTTTAGTCAGAATTTGCCGACTGCCTAGGCCATCAGAGATATTACTGGAGAGACATAAAAAGGGAACATGCTATTAAGTCTCATAGGAGACACAAAAATAAAGTTTGTTCCCACAGCTGTAAACATCATACTGCTACAATCTGGTGCAGAAATCATTCCATGAGAACCACATGACCCTCTCTGTACAGGATATTCCTTTTACCCAAAATATGGCCAATTTTGGAGTGATTTCTTCTGTGGCTGCTCAGAAGAGAAGTTCCAGACTTACACTCAGACTGAAGCAGTAGGTGCACTGCCATGATGCCTGGCATACAATAATATTAGTACCATTATTATAAATCTTTAGTATGACTTGACTGGGGTTTGAACCCATCAAAGCCATGACCTCTTGCATCCAAGAAACATAAAATGTATGCATTGTGATTACAAATTAATAAAATGAGGCTACAACATTGGTAAAAATACACTTAAACTATTGGATCTTAAACATTTCTCCATTGTTGAACATTCTAAAATTTCATATATTTATCACTAGTGGAATTTACATGCAAAATCAAAATGTATGCTGGAGTTCATCAAGAGGGACTTTATTTTTGCCTCTTGGCTGTGTGTTCCAAGTGATATCAGAAATATGAAGGACATTTGAATCTTTATGTCATCCAAGTGTTAGGTGCAATAAGAACCGCTTTATGTTTGCTTTATGACTGAGTGTTAGGCAAAATGAAAGCAACTCTTAATATAGCATATAGACTGCGTGTTAATAAGTGTAATTGAGACAAAATCAGATTTTGCTCTTTTGATTATATATTGCAAATGTTAAGACAAAATCATAGCAACATTATTTTTGCCTCAAGTAATAAAATGTTAAATTTGGGCACTTCAATATCAAGTTTTCCAATTCAACCAGTCATGTGAACCCTGATGGGAAAAAGCAACTGATACAAGGAAGTCATTTAGATTTTGTTGTAATTTTTTTACACTGCATAAACTGTTAAACATATTTTTATGGTGATGTATATTAAGTGATCACTGGCCTAAACTTATTTTTAGTGGTCTCTTTTAAAGACCCAATTATTGTTGAATTTTAGATTATTATTATTGTAGAAATGAAACCTGCATTATATGATGATCATCTGCTTTAAATGACCATGTTCTAGTTAGCCCTCAAGTTGAATTTTTGCACAGATGACACTTAATAATAAGTGATCATCTGCCTTAAACAGCCTTAAACAGCTACTTCTTAATAGTTTAACATAATCATTGCAAAATTAGACAGTATTAACCTTGTGTCCATCTTAAGATGCCATTTCTTTCAAGTTTGGTTTGAAATGAAGGACAATACCATGTTGTGACATGAGAAATGGCATCTCTCTTCTACATGTACATATTCATATAAGACATGAATAATCCTAACATACCTGTCATGTTGGAGTCATGGTCAGGTGTGACTGAAATGAAGGACAAAACCAAGGTATTTACAATACAATATGAGATCACATGAGAGGTTAATCTCTCTTCTTCAAACACATATGCATAGAAGAAATGATACACATGCCATGCTGCAGACATGGGTTAAATATAATTGAAGTAAATGATTTGGTTTGGTTAAATGGTTTATGGTACAGCAACACCAGTAGGTTATTTAGTACCAAGGTAACTGAAGCAAAGTGCTTTGCCCAAGAATACATCACAGTAGTTGATCCAGCCACAAAACTGAGCTAATCACTAGACATTAGGAGATCTGCAGGAAGGTTAAATTTTATACCACATATGCTTATCCATTTTATTCATGCATTTCCTTGTCATACCTGTCATCATCATCATCATAGACAGGGTCAAGTTTGATTAAAATGAATAAAACTGACCTAATGTTAGGGCAGTATGTGATCAGAGAAAAGGTTAGTTTCTCATTATTCATATACTTATTCACAGAATTAAGGCATCCCCTTGTCATAACTATCCTGCTCAAGACAGGGGTCACCTTACCTCTCCGTCTTTTTTTTGGTGGTTCAAAAGACTCCTGCGTAGACCCCATAGCAGAGGCAGCAGTGGGCAGGTTCGACTGTCTCTCTAAATTTATTTCATTTGCTGACAACCGTTTCTGTTCCAAAAAAGAAATAAGACCGGTCAAACTCCCTTGTAGAAAATATATTAAACATCCCAAAACTTAGTATAATGACTACGCAAGTTGTATTCTACTATCCATAAAATTATGGAATCTTCTGATGATCTAAACATTTTATGAATTGCACTTTTATTACTTCCATTATGCTTGTACATTAAAGTTTTTACAATTTCATTGTGATGTCTGAATTTCATATTACAATAAACAGCATGATTGTGTAGCCTGGAGAAGACATCTACCTTTCTATAATGACACAGTGTACTAAATATCTCTTCTGAATCAATATTCTACAATTCTGACATCATCAGACAAATTCAGCTGGTATTAAGACATCCATTTATGTGATATCAGCTATGCTCTCAAATAGAAATTGTACTTGCGACATGAGTATCAAGCTTCCTCAAGCTTAAAAAGGCCTTTAGGAAGTTATATTTATATTTAGTATAGAAGGTATTTGACTGGTTCTTCATTCTCAGCATGAAAATCACCGGTGTCACTGAGAAAATGTCAGAATCACTTTATAGTCAGATATGGTTAACATAGATAATATATTTTGAATATTTAATATCTTTAACTTTGAATTAAAGTATGAAATAGAGTTTGTATATTTAATGATAATACTGAAAAACTTCTAATCCATGCTGAAAGTAAAATGCAAGATAAAAATCTTAGACACAGACTCATTAGCTGTATTGAAGATTTCCAGATTGAATTATCATGGGGTTCAGGGGTCAAACATTTACAAGAGCAGTGTATAGTTAGCAAGAAATAATATGAAGAATCTACAAAATTATATATTCGGTTAATATGACTGACCTTCATTGCATACTTACAAAGTCAACACAGCAACACATACATTACATGCAAAAACAAAGGGATAAGATTGGAGTCTGTATTGTGATATAGATTGTATCATCACTCCTATATTGCAATATGTATTGTATCCCCACCCAAGTACATGTATTGTGATATGTCTCATATTACAACCTCGGAAATGCATAGCTAATGCATATACCAGTAGGTATAGTGGTTTCAAATAAGTATGTGAGTGATTTGGATTTTTAAGTAGATTTAACAATTTTGTAGTCATCTCGCTAACCACTTAATGCTGAGTGCCTCGCAAGGCAGTTGTTAGTACTATTTGAATGTCTTTGTTATGACTCAGCTGGGGACTGAACCCATGTCCTCCCACATCTAAAAAGGACACTCAAACCACTAGGCCACCGGAGTGATTTCTTTCAAATTAATAATATACCATAATAATTTTGAGTGGGAATATTTGTATATACTCTCTTTGTAAAATGACACAATCACCTTTTATCACTCAAAAAAGGTATACGTTTTGTTGTGCATCTTAACCAGCATGAAAATAATATAATTCTGGCCTTTGTGCACTGGACATATATCATATATGTAACTTTATAGCAAGTACACATGCACCTAATATTAAAACTACTTATCTATACCTGTAAAATTTTATCCACATGTGTTCCTACTAAAATTACTGGCGGGACATTGGATTTGGGAGATGATGCACAGGAATGAATGGAATTTAGCCAAACTTCAGCCAGTTCTGAAAATAAATCAAATAAGAGTAGCATGAATGGTTTACTATATGCCCACTCCAATAATAAATAGCTATGTAGATATAATACATTTTCTTGCAAAAACCCTTTAATAGTGACCATGACTTTTCTATTTTTGAATTCCATATAGATGGATTTAACTTATTCAGAGTGCAAGCCATTCATATAATTTAGCAAAAGTCTACGCTTTGGAATAACTTGTAGCTTTCAAGTCAGAATTGTCGTTCATCAATGACCCTGGCTAATAACCTTTGGACTCCAAATTAGCTTTCATCCTTTCCCCAATGGCAAGCCATCCACAAATTTTGTTGAAGTATACACATCATCTTTATATTTCCAGACGTTACATTGGTCTTACCCCAAGAACAAGCCAACAACACATTTTGGTGATTTATATGAAACAGGATATGTCATTGTGCAGAAACCATTTTTATTCTTCCCGACAATGACCTCGGTCTTTGAGCTTTTGACTTCAAATCACTAAGGTTCTTATACTACAAGAGTAAGTTATCCACAAAGTTTCTAACTGAAGGTGATAATGAACACAGGTTATTGTGTCAGAAAAATGTTTCTTTCAGTTATATACATTTCTTTTAATCATAAATAATTAAACCATTGACCTAAAGAAAATCAGATTAGTTTTTCTTATCATAATACATAAATTTGTAAATGTAGATTTTGGAGAACTCAATGTATTATGAGGAAATAATTTTCTTCTTTCAGTTATAGGGATCTTACCTCTAAGTCAATGTGGCCAAAATTAACACGATTCTGAAGTACTTGAGTTAATATGTGGAAACCAACGTGGTAACATAAAGATTGGCCACACAAATGGAATACATGATACAAAATTCATTCCACCTTTTAAAAGATGTTTTTAAGGTTTTAAAATTTATCTAATAGTAAAATAGGTGACTACTATATCTTGTAGTGTACACATTAGTAATAAGAGACTGCAGTGTACACATTAGTAATGAGACAGTAGTGTACAACTTAGTAATAAGAGACAGTTGTGTACACATTAGTAATACGAGATAATAGAGAACACATTAGTAATAAGAGACAGTAGTCTTTACATTTGTTGTAAGAGACAGTAGTGTACACAATAGTTGTAAGAGACAGTAGGGTACACAATAGTAATAAGAGACAGTAGTGTACACATCAGCAATAAGAGACAGTAGTGTACACATTAGTAATAAGAGACAGTAGTGTACACATTAGAAATAAGAGACTGTAGTGTACACATTAGTAATAAGAGACAGTAGTGTACATATCAGTAATAAGAGACAGTAGTGTACATATTAGTTGCAAGGGACAGTAGAGTAGATATTAGTAATAAGAGACAGTAGTGTACACAGTAGTAATAAGAGACAGTAGTGTACACATTAGTAATAAAAGAAGGTAGTGTACACAGTAGTAAGACACAGTAGTGTACAATGTAGTAATATGTGAGTAGTGTACACATTAGTAATAAGAGACAGTAGTGTACACATTAGTATTAAAGACAGTAGTGTACACATTGGTAATAAAAGACAGTAGTGTACACAATAGCAAGAGAAATTAGTGTACACAGTAGTAATAAGAGACAATAGTGTAAACATTAGCAATAAGAGACAGTAGTTTACAAAGTAGTAATAAGAGACAATAGTGTACACATTAGAATTAAGAGACAGTAGTGTACACAGTAGTTAGAGACTATAGTGTACACAGTAGTAAGAGATAGTAGTGTACACATTAGTAATAAGAGACCGTAGAGTACACATTAGTAATAAAATACAGTAGTGTACACATTAGTAATAAAATACAGTAGTGTATACATTATTAATAAAAGACAGTAGTGTACACATTAGTAATAAAAGACAGTAGTGTACACATTAGTTATAAAAAAGTAGAGTACACAGTAGTAAGAGACAATGGTGTACACAGTAGTAATAAGAGACAGTAATGTACACATTAGTAATATAAGACAGTTGTGTACACATCAGTAAGAGACAGTTGTGTGAACAGTAGTAATAAGAGACAGTAGTGTACACATTAATAATAAAAGACAGTAGTGTACACATTAGTAATAAAATACAGTAGTAAAATACAGTAGTGTACACATTAGTAATAAAAGACAGTAGTGTACACATTAGTAATAAGAGACAGTAGTGTACACATTAGTAGTAAGAGACAGTAGTGTACACATTAGTAATAAAATATAGTAGTGTACACAGTAATAAGAGACAGTAGTGTACACAGTATTAAGAGACAGTAGTGTACACATTAGTAATTAGAAACAGCAGCTCAAATATAGCTTAATATGTTGGCTCTACTGTAAGTTAATTTGTATTTACACAAGTTGGTTTGCATGTCATGCGTGCGTCTAAAGTTTGATAATAAGGGAATTTAATTTAGCTAGATAAATGTTGGTGTGCACCGAAGAACCATTCTAAATCGAAGAAGGCCTTATTAAAATGATATAGAATTTAAAGGTGGGTAAAAAAAAACCTAAGAAAATATTAAGGTTTAATCTTCGATGTCAAATGGAGTACATACACCCATTAAGAATGACTTAGTAATTTGTTTCAAGGTTCATGCAAGGCAGGCATGACAAAGTGTTTATAAATGCTGTTCTTTATCTTCTATTATTTCTTCTTTTCTCTAGGGAATAAAGCTGTGTATTGAGTGTGTACTATTGTATAAAGTAACTAAGAATAATGGATTTATTAGAACATTAGAACTTACCATGAACTTTACACATCATTATTCCTTTACTATCAAAGTAACAATCATCAGCTACAAGATCAGTAACCTGTTCACTAACATCTGAAACCAGGAGGTATATGGCACGTCGTGTGATGAATGTCTGGTGTGTTGTATAGAAAGCGTACTGTCCGGCAAAATCCCAAATTGTAAGTTTTGCGTTTTCACTTGTAACATGTTTTAATTCATCAGCATTTTCATGCAACAATTTTAACACAGGCAATACATTTATTTCTGACTGGGTAAGCTCTGAATCATGGCTGAGAGACCAGTGGCTGAAAGGTCTAGGGGATGATCTTGATCAGGAGAACGGCAATATAATACTTCTATATCCTTGTCTTCAAAATAAGGTTGAGCCCCTTGATGACTTTTAAGAGCCTTCACTCTTTGAGGAGGGACTATGATCTGTTCCTTGTCTGTAACACTTGCATTGACATGAATTGCTTCCCCTTCATGAGTGATGATTTGTTCCTCGTCTATAATAATTATATCACTATCAGTTGTCTTCCCTTGAGAAATGATTATGACCTCTTCCTCATCTGTAACACTTGCACAGCTATCAGATGCCTCTTCCTGATGAGTGATTATGACCTGTTCCTTATCTGTAACACTTGCATTGCTATCCGTGGTCTCTTCCTGAGAAAGGATGGCAACCTGTTCCTTGTTAGCGACTTTGCCCCGTTGCTCATTCAGAACTCTGACAAGTCGCTGCAGTCGGTGATCCTGATCTGAATCTGAAAACAAAAAGTTGCAACGACAATTTAATTCTGCTTCGTTCTTGCAATGAAAATGAAAACATACATTTAATGCACACTTTATCATCTAGTGTACAACCTCTATACCACTAATTTATGCAGGTATAGACACAAATCAATTCTTTAGGTAAGATTTGTCATGGAATTAGCAAAGTTGAAGACCTAGATAACAATCATGCATATCAACCATTGTGTTCTGATATGTACTACTCCTTCCATAACCACCATCTGAGAGGTGGTTGTTTTTGTTAGTGAAAGAAAGCCCATTTTTTAATAATAAGCTAACCTCCAATATCTACATAATTTTTGAAATTACTTACCATAATTATATTGGAATAAAACCAATCAATATTTCCTGACTATATGTTATAAGCTGCTCCCACCCCTGATAATTTATCATGGTAGAAATTTCTCTCTCTCTCTCTCTCTCTCTCTCTCTCT
>QKMX01067708.1:0-10388 GCA_003401595.1 Venustaconcha ellipsiformis | reverse complement strand
TCTCTCTCTCTCTCTCTCTCTCACACACACACAAACACACTGTCAGGTACAAAGAAATATTTATTTATGCCAATGCACATCAACAAACTAGTGTGTTGCTCAAACTTGAAAATACTATGTATAAATACAGAATTTAATGGCAGATAAAATGTATTCTACAAGCCATTAAAATTTTAAAAAATTGTCCACTTTTTCTCAAACATGTTTTATTATACTGCTTTGCTAAATATTTTCCTCATTTTTTTGTACTATAATTTTGTAGTATTTGCGAACATTGTTTTTACCACAAGATATTTTGCAATTAAAATGAAAAAAATTAATTCAATCACCAAACCTGCCATTTCCAAAAGAAAAATTTCTTTTTGAAATCATAACATTTGGTATATAATTCCTAATCCATTCAGTAAAGGATTTATAGAACTCTACAGTCACTGGACAACCATACAATAGATGTTCAATATTTTCAACTTCTTGTTAACAAAAAGTACAGGCAATGTCAGTAATGAAATGAATTTTTTTCAAAAAAATATATGTTGCATGAATATAAACTGAAAGGCATTTAAGACTCTATCATTGGTGCAGTTCATTGCCAAAATTATAGCTTTTCAGATTTGATCAATTATCTGGCACCTTTGTTTTCTTGACCATGATTTGTGTTTGCCATAAAGCATATTTATTTCTATTCTTTAAGAAATCTTTTTTAAAAAATTATTTTAAATTGTTTTCTTGTTGTAAAAAGTAAACTTTTCTCTGAATTTACATTTATAATAGTGTTTCCCTTTTTAATATAATTTTTTATAATTATTTATGTTTTTTTCAGTGACCAATTATTTTTTTTTAAATTGAGAAATATTCAATCAAATTATTAATGAAAACCTTTTGATGTAGTGCTTCAAAATGTAATCATTATCCCTGATGATCAAAAATATTTTTGACACATCTTTTTCTGTCCAAATGCCATTTTGTATAGGAATGAAAGTAATTAACATCAACAAAATTTAGACTATCGTGAGATAAGTATTCTGACACTAACAAGGGCTTCTTTTTCAATCTTGCCCAAATTTATTACAAATACATTAACTAGTCTATGTTAATCTCATTTTCCCTAATTTTAATATATGCATGCCTCCAAATTTTCCAAGTACTAGTTTCATAACCATACTGTACCAAATTGGGTATTAATTTGATAAGAGTGAACATTAACCATGCCTAGTCCAAAATATATAGTTGTGGCCATAAGTTTATCTCTTGTAACCCTTTCTGTTTTACTGCTCCAATTAAAATGAAAAAAATATTGTACTTAATTAATTTTCTATATGTAATGAAGAATTGAGCAATGCCAAGAAAAATGAATAAATTTTAGTAAAATCAATTATTTAATCAAAGCTATCTTTCTGATAAATGATAGATTTCTCCTCACCCAACAAACCAGCAGTTTTTTTTTTACTTCTTTTTACGTTATCTGCATAATTTAACTCTAGTATATCAGTTAGGTTAAAAGAAAATTATATTCCTAAAAGTCAAAAGTAAGAAGTAGACCAAATGATTGCAATGTCTGGGCACATTTTTTTCTTGAGAATTTATTCCTTCCCATGCAAATGGCATCTGATTTTAATACATTACAATGTAAAGTGTTTCAATGATAGACCTAAATGACCATAGAAAGCCATACAATAGTAAAAAGGTATCATCTACATACAGACCCATTTTAAACTCACTGTCAATAAAAAAAAGAGACCAATAATATTTCTGTTATACCTGAGATAAATGCAGAAAAGTTCTATTCTCATAATAAAACAGGTCTGGTGCTAACGAATATCATTGATGACACCTCTCCCAAAATGAAATAACTGATTAGGTGATTTGTTAAAAGTTAAAATTTCAGCTTGAACTCTTCTGGCACATTCAATTCTGGTTCACTCCGAATATCTTGGACTTCTATCATGAATAATACATATTGAGTTCAATGTCCCAAACAACAATCATGAACAAAAGACAACATATGATTTATCAAAGCAAGTAATATCTTGTCCTTAATTTCTTAAGGAATTCAGTATTATAGGCATATAAATTGATAAAATTGTTCCATTTCCATGAATCAATATATCTAATTCAATGTATCTTATCACCACCTAAAATGCTTAATTTATGGCTTCCATACCTATGAAATGTATCCACTTTACCCATTGCAAGGACCCTTCACATCTAACAAATGTAGAAAATTATGGGTTTCAGTTATGCTTACAAAAGAACTGAATTTATATATGTCAACAGAAAATAAGACAGAATTTTAGGTGCACAACTTATTGGTTTCTTTCACATACTTCTGTACTTACTCTATGATACTACAGGAAGGTAAAATCTCTACAACATCATTACTACTTACCTGTATCTTATTCAGTTCAGGTGCAAATGATATGATTATCTATGAGCCTGGCACTAAGCCGATGAAAATATTATTATCAAAATGCACTGGATATGTGTCTGTATGAAATAAACCGATTGCGTTCTGAGATAAGCAAATGCATGCTGCACAAGACAAACTGCACTAAGCATCTTAATCAATATGAAGCTGTACTGGAATGAAACGTGAAAGAGGCGTCATAAAACTGAGCACCAAGCTTGTGCAATCTGGGTCAAACATGGTAGGTGAAGAGGTTTGCAGCATGAAGCATGCTCTCTATAAAATGAAAGGGGTGTTTTCACTCAGAGAAAAGCTTGCGATTCTTGTTTTAATAATTCCCAGAATGAAACTCAACAAATGCAATTAATGCCTCATCTGGCATCTAATTAAGAAGTGCAGCAGAAGCAAACACAAATATCATGTACTGAAATTTGTTACGGTGGTAAAAGCTATTCTAAGCTACAATGCGTTTATGATGCTTTTGCTAACTTACCCACCAAATGATCATTATTTCTATAACAAAAACCTTTACAACTCAGTAGAGAGAACACTCAGTGATATCAAATGTTATTCTCAGAAGCATAAACAAGAATCATTAGATGATGAAATCACTAAGCAAGAATAATGCAGGTCTAACAGAAAAAGTTGAAAGCACCTGGTCATGACTGCCTACACAACAAACACCTTGTCATGACTGCCTTCAAAACAAACACCTTATCTATGCTGGTTCTCAACATAATAAAACTTCCATTCAATATCACAGTATGAGAATATACCAGATACATGGAGGTCTTAAAGTGCCACAAATGGAATCAGATGAGTAAAGCTCATTCAAAAATGATTGGCCAACATCTTTGTTGCCAGTACTGGACAAAAAATTTAACAAGCAAAATTAACTTTTGGCAAGAAATGAAACCCTATTATCTGATCCACAACAGCAAGGTTTTCAACAGAAGCCATGCTGTCCACTGCCTCTTTAAATCTTACACATGTAATTAATTACAACTCCATGCTGCCTTTCTCAATACTCCAAAAAGCCTTTGGCACTGTTTGAGAGGCTGACTTTTTTGATACTCAAAAAGCCTTTGGCACTGTTTGGCATGATGCACTACTTTTGATATTACATAATATGGGAATTCAGGCAAAATTCTGAAGAGTTAACAAATATAAAAGTATCAACACTGCAGTCATGGTTAAAAAATGCCATTCTAGATTGTCTGACATCGGGCAAAGATTTAGACAAAGTATCATAATGCCATCTTTCTTGTATCTGGTATTTATAGACCAGTTGCTACAGGTAAAAGGCAAACTAGAGTGTAAAATTGGCAGCTAGAGTTCTGCAACACTAAACTTACAGATGACCTTACATGACTGTCAAATTCCCAGATAACATAGCTAAAATGTTAGATATTATTCTCAAAAAATGGCATTACAAAATAAATTCTATAAGGTCATATATTAATTTTGGCAAGATTAGAAATTGTAATTATAAGCTAACCCTAACATTTCATGATGAAATAATTCATGAAAATGACTTCATTACTCACCTAGGAATGTTACAGGATAGGTCAGGCTGTTCCATTAACTGTATTCACAACACATGAAGAAAAGCAAGTCAAGTCATATTTTTGGTATTGTGTGTTAGGATCAGTACCTCAAACCCAATAACAGCTGTCATCTTGATTCTAGCCTTACTCTATGGCCAACACTTGCAATGAGCTTCAAAAAGGCATTCTACTGGAGCTAAACAAGTTGCAACACTTTCTAGCAAAATAAAAAAAAATCTCAGATTTTCTTAACATGTTTCGATGTCACTTAATTCTGCGGCCAACAAGTACTGAAACTGATCAGCATAAACTTCTCTTTCTCAGTAAACTCTGCACCCTTCCTAGTAACATCACTTCCATGTAAATATTTCTCCCATGTCATCACATTTATTGTGATAACACCCAATCTGAACAATATAGTTTTATTTCAGATATATGCAACTTTTACTTCAGAAATTCACACTTCCATTATTTACTACATTGTGAAGAATAATTAAAATTTTAAATCAACCAGGTTTGGAGCATTCTTGTGGGTATTAAAGTCAGGTGTTTATGTTTCTCACTGTCCAAAGTGTGGTCACTTAGTATAATGACCAACTTCAGCATGTGGTCACATCATGCTTTATTAACATGACAAAGTTCTAATGGCTTTCACAGGTATATGTTAAAGAAGTCAAGTTCTGAGATATGCACAGAAATGAAAGTAATTTTCAGTCACAATTACCAAAACTTTTAGGAACTGACCTTGAAACTAGATTGGACAAAAGATTGGATAAAATACAACATCATCATTTTCAGTTTTTCTTCCTTGTATCATGAAATATTTCTTTGATGATCACAAGTTTTATCAAAGAAAACTTTCCCAAATCTGCTGCTGCTAAAATTTTGAACCTATGAGACTTCATTTTAAACACAAAGCCTTATTCATTAACGGACCCATATACTATGCATGTTTGCAAGTTGTTGAATCTTTCCTCATCCGTATTTTCTACATCACTTTCTGTAATTTTTACTGTAATCATCAATGCAACTTGTTCAATTTCTTTCTGTACTATTCTTTTTATATTTTTAAATAAACTCTCTCAATGTACATATGGCATAAAAATTGAATGACTAATGCTCTACTTGCCAGAAATAATTTCCAGGAATCGAAGATAAGAACCATTTCTTCAGTCCCCTGATTCTTTTTTTTTTTGCTTAGTATTTAAACAACCACTGATTTTACTGAGAAACTCCAACATACCATATCTGGTTAGTATGTTCACATGACACATGTAAGTGCATTACAGAAATCTCTTGTATGATCTCTGACCTTGATGTCATTGTTAGAAAATCACTGAACTTATCTATAGAGGGCTTGATAATAATTCATTCATACTTGTTTGTGTTATCATGATCACAGCAGAATAACTTAAGCCTCAGCAATGACCACTGACCTTAAAATCATATCAGATTGCTCACTGGAATGTAAATAAAAATTCTATTCAAAATTCTTCTTTATACACCTTCCCATCACTAACTCATGAACGACAGCGGCACAAAATAGTGAGGACAATTCAATATAAGATTAACTATATGGGGAAAGTACATGTCACTGTGTACATAAGCTCAGGGTACAAAATTGGCATAGTGATCTCTCATTTAACTCTACAATCAATGTCTGCTCTTCACTCCCTTACAAAAGTGGATATATTGATGGTCATTAAATATTATACCAAGTTCCACGATGGCCACAAACATTCCCATTCAAAACAGCCAGAATCCTACTACATACATCATTTGTAATAATGTATAACACAGGCTTTCTCTATCCACTTAACCAAATGCCATTTTAAATCCATGTATAAACAATAAAAGCTTTCTATTTTGTTTTCAAAAGATGTCTGTCTTAAAGATAGCAATATAAACTGTTGTCATATAAATGGCCTGGAATGAAAGCTGCTCTTCAGGTGTCTTATCACAATTTTTGGTCCATGTATTAAGTATGCTATTTATAACTGTTGCAAATAATTTGTTGCAAGCATCTTGTAAACGTTATCTAAGGTCTGATCAGGAACATTTTTGTTTCAGATCAAAAACATAAGAAGTCACGCAGAGTAGTATTAATAAGACTTCCAAGATGGCTGCAATGATGGCCATATTGGATGCCAATGGAAGCCATTTTCATTTATAACAGTAGACATCATAATTAGTCTTTGTGAAAACCCCATGTCAATATCATCATCCATTCAGGAGAAAGAGTTTTACCACAGTGGTCATACAGGATGTCCATGCAGCAAACTTTTCATAAAGGACCAACAATACCTTGTGATTGTGTGTCAAGTTTCATAGTAATCCTGCTAGCAGCAATAGCAAACTTAAGCTATTGGATAGACGGCAGACAACAAGCGATAGGATATGCTCTTCTGTTCTATTACCAGTATAGCTAAATTTTATATACTTTATTAGGATCTGATGTATTGGGATATGACATCAGGACATCATATGGTGTCACTATCACTTTATCCAGTCCATTATCTCTCCATTGCCTTGATATCAGCTTCACCAGTTCCATTACGCCTTCAGTCCCTGGTAACCTCTGTCTGCTTGTATAGGTCCTGAGAAAGTAAATTATCTTGCTTATAGAATACTCAGCCTATCACATTAACATAGCTTACTATGTCAAGCATACTTAAAGATTAAAGTTCCTCTTTTCTGTGAATAATATATGGACAATAGGCAACAACTCTTACTCATTACCTCTTCTTGCTGCCACTAATATTTAACTGGAATGAAATGCCAATGAGAATGATAATATAATGGGGTGACTTTTTAAGAAAGGTGATCAGTGAAATGTTCTGAGAGAAACATTATTTAATATAAAAATTATATTACTCCTTTGCATATATTCCCTGAGCACATTCACATTAGGAGGAGGGGATCCTGAGCATCTTAACAATACCTTGGGTATCCTTCTAGGGAAGAAAGACTGGATTTGCTATATGAAAGCTAACCTACTTAAAGCAACACATCCTCTGGTCATGTAATGCATGACCTCTGCATCAGGTTAAGAATATTATTACTGAAATCTTATCATCAAAATTCACTGGCAAATCCAGTGAAGAGGCTGTGTTGGTGTAATTGGATCTAGTTGTTATCTGAGCAATACAAAAGGACCCACAAGTTTAAGGCTTATTCTCTGCAAAGTTAACATCCCTGTGATAAAAACTGAGAAGGTTCACTCTGCTCATGAGTGGAAATTATCATGAAGTGACTAATCTTTTGGACATACAACCCACTTAAGCCAGGATGACAGGGCTTGAGAGGTTATATCCTGCTTTCAAGAATTAATGGGAAAAGTCATTTGCAGTTGTCACAAATTGTCTCGGAAAGCTTCAAGCGGTGCTTGAGAGCATGGATGCTGTTCTCAAGTTATCGATAGATGAGAGAAAACATGACAACTCTAATTGCTCATTGAATGTCACTGGTCCTTGATCACAATGCTTGGTTTTGTCATGAAGATAATGAAATGCTATATAAAATAATTCAAGCTGACTGAAAGGGCATGTAACTCATTCACCCTATATAACAGCTTCAGTCAAAGCTATGCTATCATAACAGCTTCAGTCAGGTCGAGGCTAACACAGCTCACATTTATCTGAGCTGAGCCATGTCAAGACCTATGAAAGATTCCATTTTGGAACAGGGTGAAGGATTTTAGTCTATTCAAATCAAATGACCTAGTTGGTCTAATAGATCTTGATGTCTCTATGCCTCATATATCATGGGTTGGCAGTCTTTGATCATGACTGCTGCCAACTTTCTTCTCAAAGAACCAGAGAAATAAATAAGTCAGCTGAGGAAATGAAAGACTAAATGGGATAATATTACTGACTAGATACCAATCCCTAAAAACACATCATTCTCCCTCATAAACCTTCGCAGAGGGTAGGGCCTTCTTTTTCTTAAGAAGCTCTCCACAATTGTCAATCTAAATTCTTCTCTGTCAAGGCTGTCCTGACAAGAGTCAGGAATGAGGAAGAAGACAGTAAGTGCAGGGATCAAACAATTACAACCATGGTTGTTAGAGAAGATTCAGTTTGGTCATAATCTTCCTGGGTAGGTCTACTGCTAAAACAATGACCAACAACTTGTCTCACCTGTGAGGGGCTGTCAGAATTATTTTGCAGTTCTAATCTTGTATTATCAGCATTATTTTCAGTAATAAGGCTGGGGGTAGGGGGTAGGCAAAGGGACATATTCCCTCCCAACCCATGGATATTGCATCCATGGCACAAGATACTGGGTCTAGAACAAATGAGACAAAGGTTGGAAAATGTGGTTCACCTTGTCATAAAAAAAGCTTATCATCAGATACCCCCAATATGAACAAATGCAATGAAAACCCCTATTGGATATAAGGCACATTCTGGATGCACAACACATCTCTTTCTGGCAGGAATGTTGACCAGGATACTGAACCTGCCAGAAATTTGTCCGATTTATAAGTCAGTCTGAAGTTGGCAGCACCAACAGAGAAACTGTCAAAGCAGTATGCACAGGATGGGTGATTTCTTGTCTGAGAACAGTGAGCTGCCCAAGCAATTTGGGCTGTTGATTCCCAAGGATGCTGGTTGGCCGATTTTCTGGAAGTCAGAATAAAAACGCCAGAGAATGGTGAGCTGCTTTGCCAATGACCCAAGCAATTTGGGCTGTTGATTCCCAAGGATGCTGGTTGGCCGATTTTCTGGAAGTCAGAATAAAAACGCCAGAGAATGGTGAGCCGCTTTGCCAATGACACAAGCAATTTGGGCTATTGATTCCCAAGGATGCTGGTTGGCCGATTTTCTGGAAGTCAAAATAAAATCGCCAGAGAATGGTGAGCCGCTTTGCCAATGACCCAAGCAATTTAGGTTGTTGGATCCAAGGGATCTTGGTTGGCTGAATTTTCTGGCAATCAGAAAAAAAATTCCCAGAGGTAAAATACAAAAATATGGGGACATTGCTCCAAATCAATTTCAATGTGGCATGAAATGCATTCTTGTCCACTTTACAAAAAGTAAAAAGATGTGGACAGCCACCAATTTCTTATCTAGAACTGGGCAGTCAGTATGGAAGGCAAACATGGCTTTCAGAAAAGAAAGCCTTGGCATTCCGTGCATCATAGACTCTTCCAAACAGACAGTCATTGATTTCCTGATCTTCACTGTCTGGGAAATCAGCTGGAAGTATGGAGTTTCTTCCTCACTGTCAATATCTACCAAAGCCCATAACCTTAAAGTCATGCATGGCAGTCAGGGGTGGATGGCATCCTTGAAGCTTAACCTAAAGTTGGATCTGAGAAAGGCTTTATGATGATCACAGTAAAAGTCAGGGTACACTGTCTCATAAATACCTGTGGGAATTTAAAATTTTCCACTGTCATCACCATCTTTCTCTGCCATGGTTGACTATTACAAAAATCTAGTCCATATACTCTCAGATCATATGGCGCCCACACTGCATGGTACTAACAAATTACACTCTGTACATTCAAGGTACAATTCACGTCTTCCTCGACCATGAATTTATAGCATTTATCCCACTTCACTGACAGTTTCATGGAAACTACAAATCTACACAACAACGTGTAAATTAACAATGCAGCATGTTAATGAGTCGCTAAAGCAACACCAGTTATTAACTGGGTAAGCATACAATAGGTACAAAACCGTGAATCACAACATGCATCATTAACTGCATGTTGTAACATGTGATCTAAATAGACAAAATCCAAGAAAAAATGTGACAATCACATACTTATTGGAAAAATCGCAAACATAATGTATACAGCCAGCCTGTAGAGGAATGATTAAAACACAATTTCAATCCAAATTCCCTGATTAGAATTCATATTGTTATTGGCCCAGATTGACATGAGATTTGACATACAAGATTGACTTTACAACTGCAAAACTAAACATTAAGTGAAAACTTGCAGTGGGAAGGTAATTGGAAAGAGTTGTTGTTTTTTTTCATTATTTTATAGACTGTTAAATGTTATATGACTGAAAAATGATAGCAGTGATGGATTTTGTTCAACTTAAAAACATGTTGCACAAGACCATCATTTAGGAACGAACCATGGCAGGTTGAGGATACTACAACAGTCATCCTTTTGGGGTTTTACAACTATTTGCAAAAGTTATTGTTGACACGTAGACATGTTAAAGTGAGTGTTATGCATAACTAAAAATCAATTTCTTTTGTGTCTATACTCTTGCATGAACTACTAATCCATAAGGATTTAGCCTATTTGTGACAAAAAATTTATCTGCAGATCCAGGTAAGTAGCAATAATAAATGTACGTTAAATAAAATAAATATAAATTTTGCTCTATTTATGCTCAGATTATGCTTTTTGAACACTTATATTAGTAAAAAATTATGCTTATACCTCTCTTGGTGGTTGGTATGTG
>QKMX01067503.1:0-10217 GCA_003401595.1 Venustaconcha ellipsiformis | reverse complement strand
ATACATATAAAGGTTTAATTCATGTAGAAACAGCCATGTACAGTTCTGCAAATGCATCATTTTTTGTGTCTTGTTTGTTTTGGCTATGTTTTGTTTATGCCTTTGAAAAAGACTCATTAAGAATTTAATGCACTCAGGCTAGTTAGATGCTAGTTTTGCACTGTTTGTCATCAGTTTTATTGTGTGTGTGTGTACAAAAAAACACCCTACCTTTATTATCAAATCCACACTCTCTAACACTGTACACACTCCTCTCCCCTTCAACAGTTGCCATATCTGAAAATTTAATATCTTACTGAATATTATTCTTAAGCTGACAAAAGGGATCCATTTTGTTTGTCATCCATAAATAGAACCAGAATTTTGCATTTATAGTAAAGTTGGAACCACAGTAAGTTGTTCTCAATAGGAATCAAAGTACTAATGTAACTCCCATAATAAACCTATGAAAACATCATGATATTAAAAATTCAATAAATTTTTGAATGCAACAAGTATTTTTGTCAGGTACTAATTTGAGTAATAGATTTTTCAAACTAAGATCTGTTAGATGTTTAAAGTTAAAGGTTGTTGAATAGCCAGAACATTTCCCAGCACAACTAATCTGATCCATAGAATTGGTGCCACATATTCATATATGTAGATGAACCACGCAAAATTTAATGAATCAAACCAATATTTATTGGTCAATCCTTGTTGCAAGCTTCTCTGTAGAGAAAACCATATGAGCTGCAGCATTTTCTGGATCTACATGTTTGAAGCATGTTTTCAGTTCTGCACCAGATAGTCAGGTGATCATTTGAGTAATAAATTTTTCAAAGATTTCTACAAGGACTGAAATTCCATTAGTGAAACATTGTGTCCATTTTTTTAAGTTATAGCTTGGATAAACCCCCCAAAAATATTCTTTTCACTAAAATTCTACTTTCATTAGCAACCAATGCTTTCCAGCAAAACACGTATACTTTTATTTTATTTTTACGAATTTCTAAACTGGTTCCCACTTTTCTATATCATTAGTACTGTGAGTCCTTAAAACTGAATGAGCTGCTTCCACATATTGGCATCAATCCTGATAGCTGCACACATCTGTCAGGTTCTCATAGTTGTAATCATATGGGAATTAGAATGTTAGCAAGGTCTTTGTACTGCCAGAACATTTTCCAGGCACAAGTAATCTGAGCCACTTAATTAATGCCACATATTGATATATGTAGATGAACCACATAAAAGTTCAAAGAACAACGCAGGGAGCATACAAACCATTGAACCAGACTAGCATATAATCTACACATATTTTAGTCTGGTTTACATCAGAAACTTTAAAACAGTAAGCATACCTACAAAATTTCAGATATCAGTAGCCAGCCTATATTTTGGTTTATAGAATGGAATGAGTGGTCGTTATTACAGGGATTAAATAAATGTCAGTGGAGTTTAACCTCATTTTTGCAGTTTTTTACATGCTTCCACAAATGTCTCTGTATTCTTACTTTCATCAAAAACCTGTTTATACTATTCTTTTTTCTTATCAATTGAATACTTAACTTTACTCCTCCATTTTATATAGTTTTTCATGTTGTGAAATTTATCCCTTGGATGCCAAGTGTCATTGATCTCAAGCATTGAAGTTTAAGTCTTTGTTTAACAATTTTTAATATTTGAAGGCTGTAGTTACTATTTCATGCCAGATGTCTAAAGCCGTTTTTGATATCAACCATGTTGATGAGTGGATGGGTTTGCAAATTAGAGGCTTTTTTGTGATCAAACTGTATAGAGTCACTATGTTATGTTTCAACACGGTGACCATTATTGGACAATTATTTATATTGGTTAAAATTGTTCTATGTTGTGTACAGAGCTAGAATATATTAGTTCACAACATCAGAAAGGAGCTATTTTTGTATTCCTGCACCCAAGTGTTCATAGACAGTATTGTGAACAGTTTTTAAAATATAGTCACATTATTTATTTCTTGAAATTAGTTGTGGTTTTTTTTAAGACTCTTTGTAAAGGTGTAAACAGATACCCAGCTACTCCGGTACCTGCCTGTTCATAATTACCCTGGTAACAAAATTAGCCATGGGGTACCTGTTTAGTCCATGTTAAAAAAAGAAAAAACAAACAGCCCAAAAAACATATTTCCATCTTCAGATCAAAGATAATATCTGGCAATGTCAGAAGCAAGTGAGAAACAGTAAAAATTACAGTTTGAGGTTTGTGTCATGTTACATAGTTCCATCATTGACATATATCTATTGATCTTGTATTTTCTACATGTGACCATTTTGCTATGTACATCAAACAGTTTCCTTATATTCTCTTTACTGTAACTGTACATACACATTTCCAAGGAGACAGGTTTCTTGTATTTGAAACTATTTGCCTCATATTCATTTTAGTTTGATACACACTTAAGCAGCAGACCAGTCTATACTGAGGAAAACATGGCACCAAATATTAAGTGAAACAGTCTTTTTCAGTGTGACCTCTGGATGTTATATGACTGAAAAGTGTTACAAGAGAAAGATTTTGTTTAACTGGAGAATGTGTTGCATCATGATAAGGACAAATCAATAGCATTTTACAAATTTTTGAAAGAGAAATTTGACATTGATGCAAAGCAGCATTCAGAATTTGTGAACTTTACGACCTTTCAGTGAAAGTTAACATGGTGTAAACTAGTTAAAGTGAATGTTATGTAAAAATAATTTATAATTTTGTTTTTTTGTCTGTACTCTTGTAATCCATTCAGATTTGGCTGATATATGACAAGAATTTTAACTTAGTGCAGATCCAGGTAAATAGCTAAAATTTATGGGTGTTTGTCATAGTCATCTGTAATTATGGCAAGTAATATATAGATTACTTTTTATGCTCAGAAAACTTTTTTGCCACTCGTATTAGTAATAATTATAATTATACCTGGGGGGATGGTTGACATGTATGAACAAAAAACAAAGAAGTTCAGGTTCACATTTAAAATATAATTTCATTTTGCTCTGGTACCTGGATAACCAATCATTAGGATTAATGGGTACCTGGGTGACTTTTTAATTTTTTCTTTTTTTACATCTTTAACTGTTTCTAATTTGTAATTTACAAGCTTCAAGAACATTGATAATTGATCATACATTGCATGAATGACTTTTCATTTGATATGGTTGTTTATGCAGAGTGTAATCAATTATCAACCTTCATGAATCCAGTAAAATATAAAGTTGAATTTTTAAATATCACATGACTACTATATAGATAATGAATGATAAGCTTATTTCATTATATTCATTCTAAATAAAACATATTGTAAAATTTGTTTTCCTGTACAAAATGAATACATCTTATTTTCTGTTTGTACAAAAAATATTTATATTCCTGCATTTACCAGTGTCAAATGTATACCCAATGCAATTTACAGATTGAACATCTTAGACCCCAAGATGCTGGCAGATCTGGGTGTAATAACTCTTCTCCATGAGTCCTTTCTTGTGATGAAATGGTTAGGTAACACTAGATGAATTTGTGAAATTCTTGAACTTTTATCTTTGTTTTTTTTTTTAAAGGAACACGAGAGGCTAGCTCTGAGGAATGGAAACATGACTTGTTTGACCAGACAGAGAAAGCTGAGCCAGATAAAGATAAAGAGCCTTCAAGTACAACCTAGACCTGCATGAAATTTCCCAAGTTTAACTTCTATGACTGTTAACCTATTCATTATGTTTTCCATTTATTTTGGTGACCTAATTGGTGGGTGACATATGCAACATGGAATGGCAAGAAATCACCTGATCTTAGAGTTATGAGAAATATAATATTTTCAGTTTCATGTCTACAAACTGTTATAGCCATGAGCTTGTTAATTTGTGGCAGCATATATGCTTTTCTTTTGTCAACAAACACCAGAAGTTGGGACAACTAAAATGAAATCAGCTTTCTTTGCCCTGTTTTTCATAGACCAGAGGAGCTAATGGGATGGTTTGTTGTCTTTCTGTTAGGATTTCTGTTATCACTGCCTGGAGGATTGACATAAAATTTTATTAAAGAGCTAGAAGTCATTCCATTGTTTCAAACTCAGTTTTTGTAAAGCTGGTTGGTCTTAAAAACAGTGTGCTCAGACATCAAATATGGTCACTACAGAAGCCATCTTGAAAATCTTGCTCCAGTTACTTCTCTTGAACAGTGGTCATGTCATCATATAATTTTCATTAAAAGACTTCTGATGTCTAGTAGGTCCTACATAAAAATCGTTCCATTTGAGTGTTCATTATGGACAACACAATGTCCAGTTTTAAAAATTGTGTTATTACTCCTTCTGAATGGATCAGAAAAAAGGGTTTCTTGAAAAGACTGTTTTTGATGTCTAGTTCATGCTACATGAAAAATGGTGCCAGTCTGACATCCAGCATAGCTGCTACGCCAGCCGTCTTGAAAATTTTTTAATTTCTACACTTGAATGGAATGTCATATTCACATACAATTTTCACCAGAAAACAGCTTGTTTAGTTGGTCTTAAAAAAAATTGTGCTGATCAGATATTTAATATATGGCTGCAACACATTGGCCATTTTGATAATCTTATCAGTATTCCTTCTAGGTGGAACACTAAATTTTCACAAAAAATACTTCTTATATCTAAGTTGATACTAAATGAAAATGATGCTGATCTAACATCCAGTATGGCCACCATGGAAGCTATCTTGTAAGTCTTCTTGCTGCTGCTTCTAAATGGAAACATGTTAGGGTTTCAGCAAAAGACTAATTATCATATCAAGTTGGTTGTAAATGAAAATTTCGCTGATCTGAACTGTTATATGAAAAAAAACTTATAACTAATTGTCTTGAATGGAAAGTCATATCAACATTAGGTTGTCATAAAATGTCTTCTAACAGTGTCAAGTTTGTCCTCAATGAAAAAAGGTGCATATATTACATCTATTGTGGCCGCCAAAATGGCTAATTCAAAAATTGTTTTGCTGAAGAATATTAGAGCATCAGTTCTACTGGTCACAGACCAGACTATCATCTACTTGACAATTAGCACAAGTTTATTATCATTGCTCAACCAAACTTTTTTAGGATTGCCATTAAAAATTTGCATACACATTCATCCCAATGTTGAGATGGTCTTAAATGGGATGGTGATATCTTATATGGCTAATACAGCAGCCATTTGGAAAATCTTTATATTAAGAAATGGTTGTATGATATGGGCTTTTCACCCAAAAGACTTATAATGGTGTTTTGTTCATTGTAAATGGTACAGATCTAGCATCCAATGTGGCCAGCATCTTGAAAATCTTGTCTCTATTTCTCATAAATGCTAGTAATATCAATATTCACCAGAAAACTTACTTGAAATTTATTTTGTCTTAAATGAAAATTGAGTTGATCTTACAAACAATATGGCTTGCTTAACAACCATCTTGAAAAGTTTATCACTAATCCTCCTGAACAGATAGATATGTGGTTTTCACATGGTCCAAAATAAAAATGGTGTCACTACAACATCCAGTATGGTCACCATGCTTGAAAATCTTAATGCTATTACTCCAAAATGGATGGTTGTATTGACATGGGATTTTCACCAAAAGAATTTTTATTGTATCTAGTTTGTCTTGAAATGAAAATGGTGCTGATATTTCAGCCAGTATGGCTACTATCATGACCATCTTGAAAATCTTAACATTACTCCTATTGAAGGGATATTTATATCAACATGGTGTTTTCATCATGTCTTTTTTTTATGTTGATTCTAAATGAAAATCATACTTATCTGATACTTGCCACCATGTTTGCCATTGTGAAAATCATTTTATTGCTCAAGAATGTCAAAAGTGATTCAGCAGTAAAAGGAAGAAAACATCTTATAATTCCTGGAAATTTTTTTGGCCATTAGAGCACCTGCTATTTCTAGGGACCCTTATTTTTTTTATTGTTGTGAAAACTAAATATTCTTGATGATTATGAAACTAATAGTCTGTGTATTAATTGTGCAGTATATTTTAGGATTGTAACAAAAGTAATAGGTGAAAATAAGTAAATATGATCAACCTATGAGGAATGTGTGCAAAAAATAATGATTGCTGTGCAATTTATATTTGTTTATTCAAATTATCTTTGCAGACAATGCTTGATTCAGCTCTGAAATGGTGTAACAATTAATTGGTTTATAAAAAATCAGCTAGTTCTTGCTTATGCATCAAAGATAAAAGTCAGCAGAAGAACAGTCTGAATTTATGGCCTTGCATCTGTAATATTGCAGTTCCAGTTAAAACTTTTTGTAAAATATACAGCAAAGATAATTTCTTGTTGTTGTTGTTGTTATGGTTGAATGCCATTTTTCAGCACATGATAGTCTGTACATGGTGGCTAGTATATTTGATGGAAGAAGAACCTGGTAAAACACTGGGAAGTTACTGGCAAGTTTTCATGCTTACACATGTTGGCAAAGCCAGAGACTTGAACCCACAGAGACAGAGGTGAGATATCATTGATATGTAAAGGCAAGCACCTTAGACCACTCAGCCACCTAAAGATTATTTTATTTAATACTCTCTTCATTTTTTTAAATTGTATTATTTATATTTACAATCCAAAAATGCACTGCATGTGTTGTACTATAGTCTGTCATATCTTTGCATAAGATTTGACAGCAGATATTTTTCTCAATGCCTGATCCTGCTTGTATATGAATGTCTCTTTAAGGTCAGACAACTTAAAATCCACTATAGTGAATATTTTAAATCAGTAATCTATAAAAGAACCAATATTTCAATAACACTACACAAAAGCAGATTAATAGGAATTATCCACACATTATTTTAGAGCGATAATACCATCATGGTGTACAGCTGCTGTCATCTACATGTGTAATAAGCAAAATAAATCACTTTAATATCTTTAAAAATGAGTTTTGAAAAATAGTGTATCTTTATATCTTATCTATCCTTCAGGTTTGCTATCAGATAACTTCCTTATTAAGGCATTACTGTATTGCCTTTTTAATTGAAAGAGGATGCAAAGTAAAAAAGTGAATTAGCAAGATAGTGAATAATTCACATTTATCATAATTATTCACAGGCTCAAAGTATTGTGTTGGTAGCTTTCATTTGATGATGGGCAAGATCATTTGTTATGTTACATGCTATTTTGGTTTAAATTTTAAGTCTTATAATTGTGAAACCTGTCTACAAAGCACATAAGAGACCACAATGGCTTTTATGGATATTGGTCTTTTTATTAGAGATAAGTAATAATTATTTGAATTTTAGCAATATGGGCCAAGAAGTATAGTCCTTTATGAACAAGAGTCTTTTATTAGATGTGTCTTGCAAGACTGGTTTTCCTCATTTGAATACATTCCTCATTCACCTGCTACCTCACAAATCCAGCCAGTCCAAAAGACAAAAATCATCTTTTCCTGTCTATTTCAATAGACAAAGAGCAATAACGTTTGCACTTTTCCTTCCTTTAGCACCGTCAGGTGTTGCTAGTTTTTAGCTTCGTTGCTCTATTTGATAACATTCTGCAGTTTATCTTCCGACAGTCCTAGCCAATTTTGTGTTCTAATTGACTTATCCAATGTTCCTTTTGAATTTTTTGTGTGGATTATTCATTCTGCTGCAGGCTGTATACATTCTCTTTACAATTTCTGCCAATTTGAGTGTACTTTCACCTATAGATATTTTGTTCTTTTAAGACTATGTCACCCATACTATCGTTGATCATAGACAAGGTCTCTTGTATCATTTCAGCAGAATGTCATCTAAATGCTCTGGTGCAACATCATAGCATAGAAGTCTACCATGACCCTTGTTATTGCATATACTATGTGCACATCATTTATAACATGCAGCATGGTGGTCAAAGAAAGTCTAGGCTACAGCATTATCTAGGTTGTCACATACTGATTTTCTAAGAAAATTTGTTTTCTCTTTTTGCGTCGTTTAGTAAATGTCTACTAAATGCATGAAATGCACATTCAAAGCTGTAGTCCACACAGTATTGAAGAGAAAGAAAGATGGAATAAGTCAAGGAAGATAACCCACAGTTTGTTTTGGGCTATACTGACTAATTGGGGAATGTTCTCCAATTTTTGGCAATCCAGTGGGTGTAAGTTCCCCCACATGTCAGAGCATGGCCTTTGGGCATGTAAGTCAGGATGCATGGGGTTTGTACCAGATCCATTGGATCCACCTCCTTATACCACCACATAGTTACCAGCTGTCACTGGCTGTATAGGCATCTCCAACTATTCAGCCATCACCAGCAGTCCAGCATGGGAGACCAGTTGAGAAGACAGCCCTGCCAGCAAGTTCATCGCTTGCACTTCTGACTTATTGAGACAGTGTTCCCCAATTGTAGGCAGCCTAGTGGGTGTATGTCCCCCCCACCACCACCTGACATATTTGAACATGGTCTTAGGGCCATTAAGTCTTGAGACATGGGATTTGTGCCAAAGCCATTGGATCCAATGCATAATGATAAAACTGCTCCATTACTGACTGTCCAGCTGGCACCGGCCACCCAGCCATTCCAACATGGGGATCTTTTTTTATTTTATTTGGTCCAGCCAACTATGATTTTTTGGATTTTAGTAACTTCTTATGTCCATCTAACTGTACCATTGGCAATATACCCTAACTATGATGGAGATTTCAATGAGAAATCTGTCAAGCAAGGTCCTTGTAGTGGTCTGTACTGTGATAGCCACACCTTCTATGCTGACAGCTTCCATTCCCACCATTCACTGGACATACCAGCCAGCAGTGCTGGACTTTTGTATATTCACAGTTTGTCCACAAGCGGGAGTTAGTGATGTTTACATAGGGATAGAATTAAGTCTTCATGCCACCTGTTATGTCATCTCCAGAGCTGCAGTTAGACCTAGATATTGCCTCGACACACTTAGTGCAACGAAACTCTTTCAAATCAATCATCTGTCATTTAGATTTTACCTTGGAACTGGCTGAAGTTTAGCTTTCAAGCCATCATCAAGGACATTGGCATCTTCAGAATGCCCTCCACCCCCTACTGCTACTCAGGACTATAATGCTAAAGAATTAGATTGCTATGATGAGGAAGTCCTTGTCCTCAATATGCTTTACCGTGCTTTTGTTAGACACTAGAGATCACTGGTCATAATCTGAACCATTCTGTTTGTTGAAATTTATTACTATTTCTCCAAAATACCTGTTTAAATGATAGAATCATATTTTTAATTACTGTGTCTCTCATGTTTTATGTTGACATATTGAATGTCATGTTCAATCATTTGCTTGTTTTAATGTTTCTTTTGTGACTTAGTGAACTCATCTACAACTTTATTATCTCAACTTTAAAATGTGTGAAATGGCATGTTTAGTTCATCTACAAGTAAATTTTATAAACCAAAAGTAGAGTGTGAACTAAATAACTGTACATTGTTTGTTTACATAGGAGCTCCTAATACTTTATACTATTTTAGGGACACACATTATGCAATATGAGGCCAAGCAATATGGAAAAATACTGCATGATTCCAACAATGTAAAGTTATGGAAAAAATGAGCATATAATAATGGTAATTTCTGTCTTGCATATCACAATTTTTTTTATATATTATATTGTCTAATACATTCTCCAGGTTTTATTGGTGCAAAAATATGCATTCATTAGGATGTTGAAGGAAACATAAAGCTGTGTCCTTTGTAATTGGGTTTTGAAACCACCATTTGGATGGTGTACATTAAAGCAGGCTTCGTTTTACAGTACTCTGTCACTATAAGTCAGTGTAAAGTGGTCACTTACAAGGCAGCTTTGGTCATGGAACCCATTTCATTATTTAATAGTATTATGTATACAGTACCTCAGTATAAGGAAACTAGGTTTGAGTCCAAGCTTAAGATAAAACATTTCTTTAATAATTGGGAAGACCTATTAGCCTATGCTGGTGAAATATGAAAAATGAAAGTCAGTTTGTTGATGTAAAGTCATCATCCGATACGGATACATGGTATACATATTCTTTGAAACATAACTAATTATTTCTAGTAACCTCTGAACCTTCTAGTATGTTGTTTGGGAAGCTAGGGGTTCATCTTGGGTTCCATTGGAAATTGTTGTAACTGATGCAGACTGCACAAATTAGTTTGTAAAATTGCATGGAACAACATACATTTAGTTGCGGGGGCCTGAGTGGTCTAAAGCGCTTTCTGTTATGGATCACTGCCATCTCA
>QKMX01067502.1:0-10751 GCA_003401595.1 Venustaconcha ellipsiformis | reverse complement strand
GCACGACCTTGGGAGTGCAGTATATCCATCCGAAAAAAAAGTTCATATTTTTCTATTGAAATGAAGTAACGTGTTTATTATATGCTCATTTTTGTTTCATTACCAAAAGATTTAATAATAAAATACAATAAACATAGAAGCATGTATTTCTTGCCCACTGAGGCATTCATTGAGATCGAATGTCAACTTTTAAAAGCAGATAATAGAGCATATGGAATTAGAGATCGAGTTGGTTTTGTTAATAAAGATGTTTATCAGTGCCACATACTTAACTAACGGAACGAATATTGAATTATGTCTCCAAAATGTTGTTGTTTCTACGGCGATACTGGGACTTGCAAGATATTCTGATGATTATTCGCCGTTTTCTGGTCCGTCCATGATGTTCGCGAATGATACCACCGTAATTTGACAATGTCTACCGCTGTAATTAAAGTTACATCGATGAATGAATCCTTTTACCATGGATTTGCAGCACATCGATCAGTGTGAAACTGTTATATCTCGTTTTCATGTGCAATTCCACTACCACATATCTTTAGATTTTGCCATAAGGTGAGAAATCGGTGCTAAACGACTCAGTCTGGCGTCCAGATCCTGTTGATGCTGGCAAAGTGAGACTGACAAAATCTGCGTTGTAGATGCCAACAATGGCTCCATAAATGACCGAAGCACAACGGCTACTCTCTTTCATGGATGCCGGTAGTTAATCAACGTTTTCATTGTTGATGATAACTACATACAGTATTCAAAGTACAGCTGCTTGGTTATTTACATGGCAGGTATCATCACAACAGTGAATTTAGCACCACAACATATATTTAAAGCACTTCAGGATTACACCCGAGTAGATTAACAGGAGCGAAATCGAACGGTGTATGATACGGTTTGGGTTAGTGATGTTTATTTGAGAATAAACGAACATTACGAACCATATGAAAAAGTGTTACTGAATTTTGATAATAATCATGTTGCACGTGCTTATCATCATTTGATGACATTCATGGAGCGTGATCAGAATGTTGACTCCGGTTTGCAGATATTTCAATGCGATTTCACAAGAATATTTCCGATCCGATCTATTATTTCTCACTGGAATACTTGGATCTGCTCAGGCAATCAGTCGTTCACATACATTTTCGAGCTCGTGTAGCACTGCTGCCAGCTGGTTACCGATCAGTCGAAGTTATAATATTAGACAAAGCAATGTCGTTTGGAGTCAGTTCAGGCATTTTAATGACAAAACATCAAAGGCCGGTGTCAGACTTGATCGTTCTGCAAGTGCTGTCAATGATATAGCAAAAGAGAGGTGGTGTATTTCTACTCTTGGCAGCTATACCAGCATTGATTGCCTCTGTAGATCAAACTGTTTTAAAAGCAGATGCACTTGATGCTGTTAAAACTGCTGACGTGATGACATTAACGAAATCTGCAGGATGTGATCTAACCTCAAAAACGGAAAGCGAGTGCGAGGTCTAAAACAACCAGGTACGGCTAATCTATGAACGGATCGGGTCTACGACTACCAGGAATCCATTGTTAACGATGGCACTAAGCAAGCTCCCTATGTTCAATTTTGATTTACTTGCTGCTGATCGTTGAATAACATAAAACACTTTAGATGAGTTTTCATGCGTATCAAAGAAAAACAAAATAATATTGAAATTGGTATCATTAAAATAGACTGCAAATGATACTGATCCACGTAGCTTTGTTTAGTTTGATTCATATGACTGGCACCACCAAAGGAATTTTTAAAATATATCAGCAGAATCGCTAACGTTACAATATGGTATTCAAGGTTAACTACGGAGACATTAACATATCCACATATATGTGGTCGTGAATTGCTAGTGATTATAGATGCTATATCAAGGTCATGGACCAGCAGTGGTCCAACGCCGCAAAAAGCCGTGCACGAGTACACTAACGGTTGTTTTATACATGTTAGTTTGTTTTCTAATGGTAGATATTTACAGACGATCTAGCGGTAAGGTTAAAAGTCCTGGTAACGTTAATTTGTTAAAATATGTGATTTTAAGCGCTTTACTGGGGTTGACCAAGATGAGGTTGTTGTTTTTCAGGCTCAAGATGGACGGCTAAAGACAAGCATTATTAAGTGGGTCGATAATGTCCTGCTGGTACGGCCAACGGTAATATTCAAGTATTTATTGAGTCAGGAAGAATCAAGGACTCAAACGTACCCACGGGAGAGATCTTTAAGGGTGTTGCTAAAACGGTTGATACAATAACTGGTAAACTCAGCAAGAGCGGAAATCAACTTACTGCTCAGAGAGAACCAGAATCAAACTATGACGCTACAATGAAAAAATAAGTGGACAACACCAACTTCGCGATACGAACCTCGCTTATAATAATCAGTGAAGGCCTAGCCTTATTTGAATCTGAGAATGATAATCACGTTACCCGGCTAAAAATTGTTTCGCTAAAACGTAATTATAATCACTACTCATTTCTTTGGAAACCCAATGGTCACCAGCATAAAGCTTACAGAAATATAGGAATAATTCAGAAAGATTCAAGATCATGTAACTTACAAGTGTGTTATCAACACATGTATACACAGCAAATTCAGAGCCAGCAACATGGTCACAACAATATAAAGCCGTCAAATATACCCCTGAACTCATTGACGTGCACAGGCTCTCAGTGTTTAGCTCTGCACGATTAAGGATATTTACTGCATTTCCATGGCTTCATTCCACCATTCTGGATTTGTATGGGTTGTGCTAAATCAAAATACCGAGAAGATATTCATATTGGATCCCGAAGACAAACACTTAACTGCGATACGTTGGTAGTGTATACACTTCTTCCCAAAAACAACTCAATTAATTACTTAGCAATCACATAGTGAACTATTAGTTATTAATGTCAAGCGTCTCTCTCAATCTCCGGAATTCGTGAATTCCTACACGTTTGAGCAAGTTTGTATGTGGCAGAAATAGATGAAAAATGTCATTAACACGCACACGGTTAAGCAAAACAAAAAATACCGCAATACCGCAGGTCTATTATGGTTATTGACGTTCTTGTTTAAGCGGAATCCACCGTAGTAGTTTGAACAATGACGTCATTTGGCACATTATCATCTGCGTACGTAATAGCACCATACCATCATTAGCGATGGGAATCAGTGTTTCCATTATCGCTGGTGTTACTTGTATTCTTGATATTATTGTGAAGAAACGGTCATCATGCGCGATTGAGAAATTGCACGAATACACAACGCTGATATCAGCGACGATCCATGCACATGCACGGTTATCATCACTGAAATCATAAGAACTGAACGACGGTGTAATATCAGATCAAGAATTTATGGAAATGATTTATTTTTATTATGACATGTGTAAAACACAAAGTGTTTTATGCAAAACGCTAGAAGAATGTAGAGTCGTCCAACGAATGCAGATTGTTCCAACGGCGCTTGTTAAGACTCGGAGTGTTAACGATCTACGTTCTATTAGAATCTGTATAAAAGAATGACCGATTGCAGAACACCCGATTTGCGAGCAAATCGATTAACGATCCCGCTATTAGAACAAACTGTCGCTATTACAACACTACTAACACTAATACAACACTACTAACAATGATATTAGTGACGCGAACGGAGCGGTAATTTGATGTTAGATTCCCAAATGCCAACTCAGTCAGAAAAATAGCACTGGCACAATTGTGAATATATTACAGATGACCAAATATCTGCTCGAAATCATTCGGGGTTAGCAAGCAAATCATTCACTGGTATTCGGGTGGAAAATAAAACTCCGATGAAACGCCAGACTGGAATGTTGTTCCCATTTCCGCAGGGAGTTACCAAATCGAACAAATCAACTATGAATTTTAACGCAGAATTAAATCTATCACAAGAAGAGGATCAGAATTCAAGGATCCCATCCCAATAACTACACGAACCAACGTTTTTTACTGCCATTGAAATGTCAAATCCCAACTACGACGTTGGTATATATCAATCATCGATCGGAACTGTGTTCTGATGTCCACCGACAGCACCACCAGCACCAACAACACTAGCAGAACCTCAATGATCTGACTTTACTACAGATGAAAAAGCAATCTCAATATAGTCGGATTACAAAATGTTAAAAAGGTTTCGGGGTTTGGATCCATCACCCCAAGAAATATTTTCGAATATGGTTCTTCTTTTGAGATACTGCGAGCGATGGCAAAAAATGTCAAAACCTACAAGTCTTATCAGATGGTGTAGTCGATTAGAATATATTATTTAAACCGTTTCTCGAGTATGTTGCTGATTAGCATCAAGTAGCTAGTATTAACTTACGAAGATTGTTTTCTGGTATGTTAATCAGTAACCCAACTATTATTTGAAACAAGAAATAATTAAGACGATCAAAAACCTGAATCAATTGAGATCCGATGCTGAGTTTATTCATCGATCTATCATAGAAACGATAATACATAGTGGCGATAAATGATACAGGTAGATATTCCTTGATCATTTTAAAATAGAGAAGACAAATTACCGACTTCCAAATTACCGGAAATTTGATTATACAAATCTAGAACAAAATATTAATGATATCAACGATGAATTCACCGGATGACCGAGGCAGGGAAAATCTCGCATCCTCTAAGTTAATTTAAACAAGAATAGTACCATCGCTAACGAAGCTGGTAGTGGTCATCATATATCACCAGGCGTATTTGACATCACGTCAACGATATCCGTGAACATCGTTTGTGACGCAGTATATTTCAGTTACTAAGCGGAATCCAAAGGATTCCATCTTGAATAATCAAACCCTGATTCTAGTCACCAGGCACTAATGATTGAATAAGGCAAGAAGGATGAAAGCATCTCACGGAATGTTTTCTGTACTCGTTTAACACTGTGGTTCTCCCTTGCATTTGATTGTATCGGTACCTGTTAATGTTGTTTATATGCGATGTCATAATCTGCTATTGTCATGAATATATTTCAGAATTACTGACCAACATTTACAAAAGCTTGATTTATGTGGGAAATCCTTAAAAGATATAGTTCCGGCGGATATCAAGAGGGCATTAATGACCTCCAACGATAAACACAACAAAACTATTGTTTGTTTACACTAAGACAGTGTTTACACTATATCGGTTACCCTGATGACGTCTGCTCCATAGATTTCCTTAGCTGTGTTCAACGCAAGCCAACAATGTGTTTCGTATTCATGAGACAACTCTCATTTAATTTTCTCTATGGCAGTTGCAAGTGGATCAAACTGTTGAATTTGTGCATCATCAAGCGATTGTATCATTGCCTGATGGAGTAATTTGAGGAATCTATATTCACCGGATAATGTGTATTTTCATTCAGATATTCTTTCTTGTAACATTTCAAAATCACATATTATTGTTTTAAAGCTCAAGTTGATCACTAAAGTTGGATGTTAGCATCAAGGTTGGTAGTGATCCAGTCACATCAATGTTCACATGCAGAAAAAATCACATTTTTGTTTTATGATTAGTTATACATCATAAACACATTTTTTAAAGCATAGATTCTAAACTCCGAGATCCTGGAATCCCTCTAAAGTTAACTTACACTACTAAGTCCTAGAATTAACTTTGGAGGCACTAGTGCTTCACATGCTGACATTTTATTTCTCGATTATACCACATTCATAACGCTGGACTGGTTATAATATTTGTGACACGCTGCACTGAAGCCAAGCAATTATCAAAATGTATTCGAGCACTGATTAGTGATGAAAATTCTATTTTTTTTTATCCAGGGTAGTAATTGCTGTATTTTTTGCCAGAATTTTCTTTTTTAGTTTTAGGTTAGTACAATCGCTTGAAGATATTGTAGACGATTATCGTGTTTATTACCGTCGATGTGATCGATGGCGTAACTTGGTCGATCAAACTTTAAAACGCTCATAAATGACTCGATGAGCGTGATATTTGGTCGTTTATATGTTGATGATGTGGTAATCAGCATTACAAACAAAGCCGAGAAGCGATCGATTTAACCGACAGTTCCTGATTATACCATCGCGATTTTCCTCGTAAATGCCAAATTTAGATTGTCTCCTGAATATTTACCTTATTTTTATACTTTATTTTCTTTGTCTAAATCAAGGGTATCTACCTAGATACTATCTGGCATTTGTGACTTTAGATCCATTCTTTTTCTATCAGGGTACCGTTTTAAAGCCCTATATTTTTTTCCACCACATGGCTGTCAAAGTTCCAATTTCTACTTACACCAACAACACATCGGATTCGTGGCCGACGCCCCAAATTCAGCTCGAAACTCAGATTAAAAGGTTTGCCACAGGGAACCGCTGATCCAATCAGTAGCCATCTTCTAGTCTTTTTGCCCGTGACGTCATTATGTCTTAATTTAAAACGATAATTTGTTTTGTCTTAATTCACGACAATTAATTAAAATATTTGTTTTACCTTAATTATATAATGGATGAATTCACAAAATTATCCATTATTGAACCTTGGTTATATACATTCGAGTTATTGATAAGAAACAACAGCTTTAAGGTGTGAGATTTTCATTTACTTGCGTGTATCAGTGAGGCCAAAAAGGAATTCAACGCCGATGGTGCCACACATGTATGATCGATGTATAGGTTTAATTGCAATGATATCCTTGTCGATGCTACAATGGATTATCAATGAGCGCAGACAATTATCGATTATCTTGGTGGGTCCACCATTGAACTTGGATCCGCTAGCGAACCTGAATACTGTAACTGACCTGAATCCGCTAGCGGACCTGAATCTGGATCAGCGGTGCAGCGATACATTTTCAGGATAAAATTTAGCGATGCCGTAATCGACAACACAGAAGGTGATGACCAAAACGCAAACATATTTACTTTCGTTAATAATAATACTGATGTTTAATCCCATTCACAAATATAACAATTTTATCTTTGTATTAGTTGTGTACACATAATAAAATAAAAAATTAATAAATTTAGGTCAAACAGAAATGAACTCAACTTAGAAAAGGCCAAGTCTAACACACCATGCTACATTACAATAACATGTAATGAAACAAACAAAGATTAAAAAACTAACAAACAATTAACTTAAATATAATTAATAATACAGGGCACTATATGTACGTCTGACAAGTGAATCAGTTGTAGTGTGCAAAGCATGGAATAAATGAGGAACGTATTTGATCCGAGAACACCAAAATTTGTTTAAAAAACACCGTGTTTTTGGTGGAAACTATAAAAGAGGATATTCCCTACTAGCTTCCTGAGATAAGATAACCCAGTTACAAAGAGTTTGTCAAGACACAAATGAAACGCAAAGATCAATTACATTCTTTAGGACATAGATGTTTCTACAACTGGGACCTGAATAGTATAAGAGGATTGCTTTATTCGATAATATTGAAATGGTCAGACATTTATTGGTCTCCATTTATAGCGTTTAATTTTAGGACTTTTACCAACAATGTGGGAGTGATACAAAGAATTCCGTGGAACGAAGTCCACGATAAGGTTAAAAGTTTAAAGGAATCCAAAATTCCATTACAAGAAATATCACCTCAAGACGGAACTTCTTTGACTCGTGTAATGTGTGGTGAGGTGATAAACGAACAGTTTCAATATCCATTGCCAAAATCTTCCATTTGGCATGCTTGTGAATATTTCACAAAAATAAAAGATATTCCTTTGAATGACCAGTTTAGAAGAGAACATTCCGAATCTTCCTTAGGAGTGATAGGAACACGCTTACAAATACCTTATCAAGATTCAAGTGAAATACAAGCTCACAATCATTTTTCGATATTTCTATTATTCTTGTTTTCACATTATACGAAATCTGATTATTTTGAGAAAGTATGAAAATTATGAAGAAAGGACTCGGCAGATACTGTTTATGTCGCCATTGTGGCAAATGGGATACAATTTTACAGCAACATTTGGCTCGAAACCATGAAGTGACTGGTCTAAGGTGGCGTAGTAAAAATAGTTTCCTGTGTTAGGGAATAGTTGCATAGTTTTACGGTAGTAAACTGCTGATGGTACGGCAAGTTGATGAAGAGAAACCATGCAGATGTGCGGATGATAGATAATTGGAAGATGAGAAATATGTGGCCTTGTATTGATTTTAGTAAAATTATGTATTGAAAGGACACGTTGGCTTTCTAATTTACAACATGAGTTATATAGAAGTCTTTGGATTAGGGGAGACTTTTGATTTCTAGCGGAATAGTGCCGGGGTTTGACACCCCTCAGCTAAGCAAATACCCCCCTGGTTTGTAACAATATATTCAACCAAGTGAGATCGGATCAAAGTTGTACATAATCTTAATATATTCAACTTTGTGAGATGTAAAATCATTGCGTTATAAGGCTACATGAATATAATGAGCTTATAAATCGGAGAGTAATGAAGTAATATTAATGGTGTAGCTAGGATATTTGGACACGTAAGCAAACCTTAACGATGAGTCCATGCATTGTTAATATCTAGGATACTGTGACCCCTATACATAGCTTACCGATGGGACGTACAGCTCTAACAGCAATTTTGAGGTTTCAAAATTACGGTAGTTGATAGGTTGATTATTGCCTGTTCCTAGGTCATTTCTACACAAAAAAAGTAATTGTTTGGATGGGTTAGTGGGGATCCTGTATTCGTGGGCGCCTATTCTTCGCATACGTTTGCTATATGGTAGCTATGCCACTGAGTAGTAATGTTATAAAATAAATATATAATCTATATAGCTACATGGATGATAACATTTACGAATCTCACAATCAATACTTAGCATGGGTTCCGTTGCTTTATAATTATTAATCAAACAATTGTTCATGCATTGGAATACTAAACCATAGAAAAACTCATATTATCATCATCATTATCAAAACTAAAATTGTTTTCTACAGGAAGAGGTCCATATTTTATTGTCTGGTTTTAAAGCAGTTCTTTGCATTTAAATCACCAGTAGCCTAAAAATATATATATGTACTTCGTTCAAGTATTTGTTATTAAATCAGAAATGTTGTTAGCAAGCTTATATTTTGTTTTTCCCTTCGATATAAAAAACAACAAAAAACTAACTTTTTGAAAGCTGCAATCAATTTCATGTAATTTTTACAAAACACAAATATCTACTGTTGCTATGTATTAGCTTGATGCTATTTTTAAAACTGTTCTAAATAATAACTAGAAAATATTGTACAATCTCCTCATTGAAGTCTCTCCTTATATAAAAATTCCAACTCGACTCCCTAAAATCAATTCTAAATTCTATAGCATTTAAAATGTTTGGCCGTGATCATGTGAGTGTCCTCTTTTCAGCTGTATAATGCAAGTGGCATTACATTCACTTCGTTTGGTTAAAGCTGCAATTGTTCTGTTTGTATTGGATAACCATAGACGCTAGCCCCTAAATGCAAGTTTCCTGAAATTTAGAAAATTTCAGCCCTGCCGTCTAATATCGAATAATTCTCTATACCACTGTTCCATTTCTTTAGATCCTATCGTAATTCTTGACCATAAGTTTAATCGGAAGAAGCTTTAGATAGATCGATAAGTCGGCAGTACGATAAGCAGACGTTAATGAGAGAAAGAGATATCAAGTTTAGTTCTGCAGACGGAACAACTTGCAGACAAAATAAAATACAATGTCAATAAGATAACATGAAAAGTGGTGAGCAAGAGAGTTCTAAGTAGACGAATTAGTCATAATTTAAAAGACGAGAAGAGTGTAACTAATTAATGAACAAAATCTGGTTGTTTGACTTATCATGAATGTTGCTAGTCAGGTGTTATTAATTGTTATCTGATACGGTTTTCACAACACTGTACAAATCGAAAATGATCATCGTATACCACCTATGATCTGACTATCGCTGAAGATAATTTCCATTGTGATTCTCTCTGTGTGCCCTGCACTTGACTTAGAAGCAGCAATAGCTCGTAGACGACAATGGGAAGCAACGAATGGGTACAATGCCAATTTGAGGTATGTAAATATAATTATTAAATCACCTTTAAAACGAAAAAGTCATGTTTAAAACGTTGTCACATTTCAGCAAGAAATTGTCTTATACAATAGGAACATCTGTGAAATTCAGAATATATTTGTAACCGAAATAACAATATTTTGACAATTTCATCCATATGTTATGCGTCTATGGTTATAAACTAAATAACATAAAAGAACGAAAACCAAACGTTTGTCAACTTCAAAAAGTAATTTATTTCCTTAGAATTCAAAGTTAACATATACAGAGAATCTTATAGTATTTTGAATTAAATCCCAAGATAATCCTAAATGTTCTATAACATGTTCAAAGTATAGAGTATTTCAAAAAAATTCCAGTGGTGTTCCAAATTAATAAAAAATTTGGTATATGCTTATATGTGTGTAGCATCAAATTTGTCAACAGTCTTGATGTATCACAACGATTTAGCCTAAAATATCCTTGAATTACTTCACAGTAATTCCAAAATAGTGAGTAAAACCTAAATAAATTTGTACTTTTGTAATTCCAATGAATAATTTAAAATAAATCAATCTGAAATTATAACCGAACGCAACAAGAGATTGATTCCACTAGTCTGATGTCAAAGTAGGAATGAGTGATTTTGAACAGTATCTATATAAAAAAGATAAGACACAATACTAGAACTGGGAACACCTCTCCGCAAAACGATAAAGATTTATACAATAAAGAAGCTTTCTTTAACATATTAGCCGATATATATAT
>QKMX01067427.1:0-17628 GCA_003401595.1 Venustaconcha ellipsiformis | reverse complement strand
GGAGGGGGGGAGTGGGGTTATAGCTATTTTATTTAGCACTGTATAACTAGGATTGCAATGATGCGCTGTTAAACCCTATACTTACACCTCTTCCTCAACACTAGAGACCCTTAATTCCCTCCATCTCTTAGGATGTCAGATGTTGAGGGCCCTTTATTATGTACATTGTACACTAATATATATTAATGCCTATAAATGCCATGTCCACCACTAACTACTGCACATACACACAGAAACACATACATAACACACAGAAACACATACATAACACACATTTTCACATGTGTCTGCATACTTGAACTGGTCATATAACAATATATATTGATAAATAAGTGACAGTTTATCTACAGATTTTCCTTGAAGTATATGGAGGAAATGGTAAACACTGAATATTTAATGTTTACATTTCATCCAAGCAATCATATTTCCATTGAAGGATTATGTGATTTTACCTTGTTTATTTTCATTTGGAATATTATTCCATAGAAAGGCACCTGAATACTGAAAGCCACTTTTCCAGATTCATTTCAAACTTTTAATATAACTTAAGTTGATATGCAGTACTCACAAATTCATGCTTCAGTAGAGTTGGAGTTGCCTCCCTCTCAGCATCAAACCTTGTGTATACATAGTAAACAAGGATGAATGAACTAACACTTAAATACAAGAGTTACATTTATAAACCTCATGAGTCAAACATATCAATGTGGTTGCACTAGTAAAATTCTTGAGCAGCTACTTTAAATCCCACCGCTTCTTTGTCAATAGGATGCAGTATGGTATACTGATAAGCAGTTGGCACATGGCATTTGCACTCCTTAGAACACTGCATTTGGAGAAACAGCAACCCAAAAGTGAAAATAAAAAGAATGATCAGAAATATGTACATTTAAATAGAGCCTGCAAGTTATTTTCAAATGTATCGCTGCAAGTTTGAAGAACAATTAAACATTTGCCAAAGGCAAAAGGGTAAGGAGTTGTCTACACCTGAGTGTTGTTGCCAAACCTTTTATGTACTGTAATTGGCTGGAGACAACTTATCTGTTAATTAGCTTTTATCATCTTGAATGACCATTAAGTTCTGATAAAGCCATCTTACCCACTGAGTTAGCATATAACTATGTTCTCACAGAAGTACGAATCATCATCATGATGGTTTAGGAGTCTTTTCACATTTGAATATTACATGGCATATCACATTTATGATGAAAAGATATCAAATAAATTGTAATTAACAAGACTTGTTGAATTGGTATTAGAGTGTTGCAACTTGAAAGCATTTACCAACATTTTCATTGATTCATATTGTATCGTATAATGTTTTTATTCATGGAAAAATATTTCTGTTGCAGAAATCTTTCAGAATAAATACATCTTATACAAATGTGTAAATTTTCATGACCAATTTCAAACTTCTGCACACTAAGTGGCATTTTTAACAATAAAATGGGTGATACATTGAGCCTTCACTTACTAATTTTGCTTGTGATTTTTTGTTCTTAAGCAAAATAGAAGGCCATTATTTAACTTTTACTCTCAAGAAAAAAAGCGATCTACACCTGCCTCTTATTTTAAATTCATTTAATGTGGTAAAAATTTGTGTAGATTTTATGGTTGCTCTGAACCACAAATGTAAAGACTTAGTGAAAAATGAGCCCCCCCACCATCCATTTGTTTTGTTACTGATACATTTCTAATAATAAACAGAGCTCAGCTATTGATAATTTAGCTTGATTGTGGTGGTAAAATATTTTTATACATGTTATTGTTTTATTTTAATCTTTTTTCAAAACAAGTTAAAAAGTATTTATGTTTTAGTGCACATGTATGTATACAGTGTCAGGTAGCTGTTTTTCCACTCACTGCTTTAATCTGGTGTACATTAAACTTCCAATTTATGCATATATTGTGTTCAGAGAAACATTGTTTATATTAAATTCACACAACTCAAGGTGAATTTTCCGTAGGAAATATAAGAAATGTGATGGGTTGCTTTCTTTAGACCACACATTTATTACACTCAAGGTACCAAAATAAAACCTTTTTCAACCAATAGAAGGCCTGAGGGTAAGTTCTGGGCAAGATGATTCTCCCCAAGAAGTAGAGGAGTGAAAGTAGGTTGCTTGCAAACTCATGATGCATATTCATGTACATACATGAATGACACTTGTTAATTCGTGTAAATATGAGACTCCGTCAAGTCGCATACCTGTACATTGGGAGTTTATGATGTGAGGACAATAAGAAAAAGAAATAATAAGAAATAAAAAAGAAAAAATAAGAAAAAGCATAAAGTATTTAAGTACTAGTATTGCCTAAAAAAAAAAAAAATGAAATGATATACAAAAATTAGATTTTGTACATTGATCCTCCATTCAAATGAAAAAATGATAGCAGATACAGTCAAATCTGTCCTAATGGTCACCTTGACTCAGCAGTCACCAGTTCACAATGGCATTTTAATTTCCCCAATCAAATTTCCTATATAAATATCCTGTAAGTAGTGGTCACAAGCCGACAACAGTCAGTGGCCAGGCGTTCCTAGCCAAACATTGGTTTCTCCCTGCCTTAAGCAGTTGCTAGCTCATATCTGCAGTGACTGCTTAGTATATGCAAGCTACATTTTTGCTTCATGAGGAAGGCATTGTTTAGATACTGTAATATCATGTGAATCAATGTGCAGACATCTCTAATTTCATTTGTACTTGTACTCCAGGCATGTTAACATAGGAACTCAAAAGTGTCTGTATCAAAATCGAAATTGAGCCAGTTTTTACCATTAGCATAGAGGGTTGAAGCAATTCATTTGCTGTAAGGCAAGAAAAGTAATTGTGTTATCACAGCAGAAATTGAGGTCTTCTTTTATGCCAGTATGACAGGTATAGCTCAATATCTTCATCTATTTGCCTGTGAAAATTAAAGCCATTTCTGAAGAAATAAGTTCATCTTTGAAAAGATATATGAATTACAACCCTTTTCATTAGGGGCAGGGGTCACTCAATATTTAAAACTTGTCTGTAAAGGCAGGCAAAGTTTTGGCTCATATGTCACAAAGGATATACTTTTTTTTTCCTGTTCATCACAGGCTTTTCACACAAGCCAACTGTCTTTTGATGTCAGCAAGCTGAGCTACTGGCTTATATCCAGATATTATTTTTAAAATGTTCCAAGTCAAGCTTAAACAGTTTGGCTGATCAGAGTCAGTTCTGTTGAATATAAGTAGTGAAATTGTTTTGCTATAATGCACAAAACAAGCAAAGATTGATGATTGTTTTTAAGGCAGTGATGATTTAATTTATAGAATGGATTAAAATGAGCAGGATTCAGAAATCTTGTGTGGAACATAAATTTGGGAGAGATCATCATATGGATATTCTATGATTTTGCTGAATAGTGCTTATAAACAATCTTGAAATAATGATAATAATGGTTCAGTGTATTTGGTGCGTGGTATTTGTTCAAAAATCATTATTAAAAGATGAACCTCTGTATAGATGTATAGAAATTATCAGTTTACAAAGGCCAGTTTTGCCATTTTCCATGGATGGCAGCTGTTGACAGATTTGAGTAACTTGTATGACAAAGTTGCACTTGCATCATTCTCAGTTTTCTGTGATTTAAGATGTAACTTAAATCATGATCAATTATAAATGATTAATTTCCATAAAGCATAGATTAAAATGTACATATATATATTTCTAATTACATTTAGCAAATTCTCTTACCAAAAATTTAAACTCTTGATGAAAGCATATCTCATTTTATCCACACTTTTATAATGTAACAAAAAAGAAGACTATTCCTTGAAGCACAAGCATTAATTAAACACAATGTATATGCACTAATGACATTACTGCACTGAAGTTCACACTTGACTGATTTTCAGACAAAATGACTTGATAAGCATCTTGTCAGTCAAGTCATTTGGTATACACAAATGCTTATCATGTAAATAATGCTGAAATTGCAGAATTGCTTGCTCAAAGAATTTGGACCGATCTTGGACATTTTATCATCAACCACTTTTATCCACTACACATCAAAGATTACCACTTCTTGTTGATTTTAAAGAATAGTGGGCATTTAGTCACAAGTTTCATTGACATATGAAATCATGATATAACATGTCGAAGGGATTGATCTTGATAAGTGCTTGATTTATGGTAATGTTGACAGTAATCTTGTTTTATCCATTCCATTCAGATGACCACTACTGTGTTGTCAGAATATTTTATTCTTTTCTATTCAATCTTATTGGTATTTGTAGGGGTTATTCAGCAAAAAATTACCTGTTAATATGCAGACTGTGACATCTAATCCACACATTTATGTACCTATGAAACTACAAAAAAGACAAAAATTTGTACCCTCAAAAATAATGAAACCACAATAAACATGTTCATGAATTGAAAACAAGGGAGTAGTGTACTTCACTGCGTGCATTGAGTAAGGTGCAGTAAAGATCAGTATTATACAGTTTTAAATAATACTACTAATAATAATAGTAATAACGATAATAATAACAATAATGTTAATTGCTGGCTGCTTTCATTTATTGTTTGATTTTGTTGTATTCACCATGTTCACATTGCACCTGTTTTGCATTGCAGCAGAGACTGAGGTGTCAGAGAATTTAAGGGCCATGGATAAACGGATGGCAGAATTGGGGCTTGATGGTGGTGGGTTTCACTTCACTGGGTTGTTACAAATTTAAGCACATTGCACTTCATTTTCACAAGTTAACATTTGCATTTGGCCAGGATTACAAGATTTCATGCACTAGAATTGACTGGTGGCAAATAATCTTAAATATCTAGTATCATTTTGTTTTGATCTACAAGATTGAAAATCCATGAGCAAAATATTTATTTCCTAAAGTTAGTTGCCATTTTCTTTTACATCAGACAATCATTACCCTAATTTATTTTAGGAACAGTTAATGAACTTGTAATTTTTAAAATTTGAAGAAAATGATATAGCTTGTTGTTATGATATTTGATGGCTTGCTGACCTGATATTCATATACATGATCATACATTTGTACTAGAGCCTGAGGGAGGAGATTGAGCCCAAGGGCAAGAGCCAAATCTTTCTAGAGTATTCATTATTCAGTAAGGGAGTTTGTAATTTATCATTTTTGATTGTTTTGGGACAGATCTTGCAAGTGCATCTTTTTAGTTTAAAGTTTTTGGGCTGTCAGTTTGTTTGTTTTTTATACCCCTGTAATATCAGCTAAAAGGATGATAGGGTCAAATATAGTTTTTTCATGTCCTTCCATTTTGATTCCATTATGTTATATCCATCACAGATTTTCTTTCTGCTTGGTTACTCTGGAAGAACTTAATGGATTGAAAACAAACTGAATTAGGAGGCTTTATGCCAAAAAGATCTTGGTATTGTTCAGTTATCATCATTTTTAGACTAAATTTATTAGAGTTATCACCACAGGATTTAAAACTTTTTAGTAATTTGCAGTATTGTTAGAGAGTGAACTTTTTATAAAATAGTTAATCATAAGTTGTCTTTTCATCTTCATTATCAAAATGATATGCAAAAATGGAATGGTGCATATCATTGTTGTAAATAAATGAAAGTGAGTGTTTGTCTTTGCAAAGCAAAAATATGTTATAAAGAAAGCACAGTTTAGATACATGGATCAATACTTCTGTGAGACTTTGAAAGTAGGCATTCAGCAACCACAGTTTTCATAATGCATTTAAAAATTTTGGGTTTCTTTTTTAGCTCACCTGGCCCAAAGGTCAGATACACATATAAAGTGAACCCATGCAGCCAGTGTGCATCATCCATTGTTTACCCATGCATCTAGTGTACATTTTCCTTTGTCAGATATGCAGATGCTATTGATAGCTTCTCAAGAAGTAATGGACTAGTTTCAACTGAACATGGCATTAAAGAGCATTCTGGCATGAAAGCCTTTCAGTCTCTTGACAAACAATGCCAGTCTGTCATCAGATATGGTTACATAGTAAAACTGTAAAACTCTTTAAACTGCTTATCAAAAACACCAAAACAAGCTGTGCCCAAATGTGAAAAAAAAAAACATCTTGACATGAAAGTCTGTTAAATTTATTCCAGTATCTTCCATTACTAAATATAGTAAAACCTTCAAATGATTTTTTTTTTGTAAATCACATAACAGAATTTGAACAATTTTGATGGAAAGTATAAAGATTGAAGGTCTGTCAGGTTTGTATAAACAAGGATTATCTACAATTAGATATGTATGCCATTACTTAAAACAGAAAATCCTAGACTTTTTTCAAAACTTGCTAAACAGAAATTTACCAAAATTTACAGAAAATGTTATGGCACAGTACTTTTAAATTCTTACAAATGATGCTGCACTGCCATCAGATTATAGCCACTTTGCTGACTATAAGAAAACTTTAAATGACCTTTTATAGGATTCACTCAACAGAATTTGACATTTGTGCAAATGGTGCTGATCTGCCATCAAATGTGGCTGCCATTGCTAAAAATAGAAAAACCTTAAAATGAGTAGTCAAAATCTGCGGAACAGAATTTGACCAAATTTTACTGAATGCAATTTGACCAAATTTTACAGAATGCAATTTGGCACTTTTGCATTTCAAATTTTTGCAAAGGTTGCAGATCTGCCATTAAATATTGATGATATTATCAAAAATAGAAATACCTTGAAAAAAAACTTCCAAAAACTGTTGTACAGAATTTGACCAAATCTGACAACATCTTGACATATGAACCCTGCAGACTTATAAAGTTATGAAATATGGTTGCCGTTACAAAAAGTAGAAACTGTTGAACGACTTTACAGAAACATCTCAAAAACAACTCTTCAAGTTTGTGCAAATAATTCTGACCTGCCATCAAATCTGACTGAATTACCTAAGAAAACACCTTTAAGAAGTTAGTATTCAAAAACTATTCAGCACAGACAAATATTTCAAAAAATACACTGACATAAAGGTTTTCAAGCCAGTGTAAATCACGCTAAACCTGTCATTTATGGCCACGAGTATATGTAATTCAAATAGAAAAACCTTTAAACAGTATTCTTTTATAAATCCATTCATAGAGTCAGATCAGTTTTTACTGAAAGCATCCTGATTTGAATGCCATTAAAATTTTGTACAAAATTATACTAATGTATTAATAAGGTTGAATATGAGAAAAATTACAAACACTTTTTCATAACTAGTCAACATAATTTGAAGAAATTTTGACAGGATGATGCCTACAAATCTAGATTTCTTTATGAACTAGTATTATATTTGGTGGAGGTCAACCAGGTGAGTGATCTCAGGTCCACTTGGGCCTACATACTTGGAAGTAGGGAGTTATTTTGGAATATTTATAATTTCAGATCCACATGATTTTGAGTATGAAGATGATTTCCAGAGTGAAGCGTAAGCTTGAAAAATACACTTAACTATTTTTAGCTGTACTGGTCATAGATGAGGAGAACTTATGGGATGGTCTGTTATCCATCGTCTGTTGTCTTTTGTCTGTCCATCCATTAGCACAAATCCTGAACTACTTATTGGATTGCCTTGAAATTTCACACATTCATTCCATGGTCTAGTTGATCCTAAATGAAATAGGTTCATCTGGGACATCCATGATTGCCATCACAGCTACCATGTTTAAAATCTTCCTAGCTCATTCTGAACAAAAAGTCATATGGACATGCAGTTTTCACCATTAAACTTCCTATGATGTCTAGTTGGTCCTAAATGAAAATGATGCCATCTGATCTTTGGTGGTCATCTTGAAAATTTTGTTGTTTCTTCTTCTTCCAAAAGCATTTCCATGTCCAAAGGTATTTTTCAAAAGTGGAGTTTTAATGGTACCTGATTGGTTCTAAAGGAAAATGGTGCTACTGGATGGGGTTTAAAGACATCTAAGAATGTCTTCTTAGGCCTGAATCAAAATGGTTAGAATCTGACATCTTATATCGCAACCACAGTAGCTAATTTAAAAATCTTATTAATGCTGAAGAATACTTTCAAAACTCTGCAGATAAAAGTAAGAATTGGTCTTATCTTGAATAACTGGAAATTCTTTATGACCAGTAGAGTGTTAGTCCCTTCAAGGGACGATACTTTCTTTTTGTATCCATCTAGTCATCTTGCTGCATCTGTTTGGCTTTCTATCTGTCATTTCTCTGTGTTGTAGAATCCTTCATGTTCATCTGTCTAGGTTAGAAAATTCGACCCAAAGCTCAAATTCTTTCAGACTGGCTGAGTTGACCACCATATGGTGTGTCACTGGGCAAGGGACATTACTCAGAGTGCATCATCACAACATAACATTTCATTTTTTGATGTGCAGATAGTAAAAAAAGGATTGTGTGTACTCCTGTGTTTGGGTTTTACATTTTAAGTGTTGAAAATTGTATATTAATTGGATGAAAATACATCAGAGAAAATTGTATTTAATAAATAATAAATAATGTTAAATATGAAGTACAGTTATATCCATCTTTATTTCTGACTCATTTTTTTTTTCTTCTTTCTTACAAATAGGCTTTGAAACAATAAGAGATATAAGTCAAAAATGTAAAATCATGATAAAATAAAACATTGGTTATAACAACAACAGAAATGGTCAGAAACCAACTTGGTTGTTGCAGCAAGAGGTAGCTGTGAGTGAGTGTTCAGTTCATTTGCTAGTATTATATAAATCAACCATAGATGTGTGTGACAGATTGTATACTGAAAGATGTTTTTAGTTTTTTTTATGTCTTTGATGCTGACTTTGGATTGGTAAATATGTTGTTTAATGAAAGTTTTTTGTATATACCATATACACTTGATTATAAATCAAGTCAAACTGAAACCAACAAAGATCCTGATCTGCCTTTGCATAATGCACATACAGATTAGGGTCTGTGCTGTATGTTCAACTTATTACTCCAAACAAACTGCAAAGACCCAGATCTTCTGGCACACTGTGCTATGGCAGATCTGGCTTTGGACAGTTTGCAGTTGGATGTGTCTTTTAAGCAAGTATGTATGGCATGGTTAATAATGCAAAGTGTTACCCCATTTTAATAAGCTTTATGACATTAATATTGTAATCATTGATATTATTATAATTCTTAAGTTTAAATGAGCTGTTATATAAAATTCAATTCACCTGTTCACATTCATTCATGAATCTGACCTCCATGTCTGGGCTATAACTTTGATTTCAATACACCCTCTAAGATTAAACTTGAAATCGGATGTATTGTGTTGCACGCTGAATTTGGGTCTTTGTGACCTCTTTTAAGTGACTTATTGATTGTATCCAAGCACAGATTCCAGTGTCTTTTAATCTGTTGCTAATAAATATGCCATGTTGATGATTGTGAGGAACATGTTTCATACACCAAATGTAGAGCATGGTAACCTACTTTCTGAATTGTATTCATCTTTGTCAAAACAATCTGACTTGTACAAATTGAGTTTTCTTGACAAGTACTGTGATTCACTCAATATTATTATAATTAAAATTTTTGCTGGCTTGGAGGGATTTCAGTCCCTACAAATCTACTGCATAGAGTTCATTCTCTTTCATGAAATAAAGCCTTGCAATACTACTAATAGTAACAAACTTTATGTTCTTACTAAAATTAATGGCAAAGTATGTGGTAGATACAATGGATTTTAAAGTGAATTTTATATGTTGAGCAAGGCAACCCAATTTAGTTAAACGATTAGAGCAGTTATCTCCCTTTATATAACTGATTTGGGTACTTGAACAGTTAGTTGAAAATGCTTTTAGAAGGAAGGCTTAACAGTAATTTATTACTTCTGCCAATAATGTATAAAATATTAATATAAGGTCTCTTGTGGCATATAAAGAAATTTTTGAAAATATTATAAAGATTATTTAGAGCTATATGTTTATTACTAAAAAGAATCATGAATACCAATGTTGTGTTTTCATCTAATCTTGTACAAAATTAGTATCATTTCAACCCTCCAAGAGATCAGTATTTTTCAGGATAATCATCATTGCCATTGTTGTAATTAACTATCAAAATAATATAAACTAATATCCCAACCATCCTTATATCATCTATTTGGCATGTCAGAATTTTATTGACACCCCTAAGTGCAGTCTTGTTGCCTAAGCATGTTCATAAATTCTCCTAATCATATTATTCAGTCAATTTCACTTGCACAATTTATGTTTTAGACAGAGCCTGAGTGCGAAGAGCCCCCGTGCCTTAAATCAGGCCAGGTCACAGAACGGGAGTATAGCAGAGGAAATTGAAGAAGAGCTTGATGATATTTCTGTTGAGGGAGATGACTTCCTTCGCAGTGAGAAAAGCGGGGTACAAAGCAAACCTTTTGTAATTCTGACTATTTGTTAAGTTATATTGTGTAGGGTTTATCTTCAGCTTGTGTTGACTGAACTAAAATAATTAGCAGTTGGAAAATTTCACATTTCTCTTATAGTTTGACTTGTTTTCAAAAATCCATCATAATGCAGAGCATATTATGATATGATACCCATCCATCCAATTATCATTTACCAATTTTTTTTTCTGAAAAACTAAAGATATCAACCATCTACAGTTATCAAGAAGGATTCTATCCATATGAGGGTCAAAGTACAAAGGTCAAAGTCACTGAGAGATGAAAATTGGTTGCTGCACAATAACTCTAGTTCTCCACCATCTGTAGTTACCAAACTTTATAGTTGGCTTTTACTTAGAATGAGCATGAATCCTCTCAAGTTTGGGCTCAGAAGGTCAAAGATCTAGGCCTTAAAGATGAAAAATTGTTTCTGCATGTTATCTCAAGTTCTCCTTCATCTTGTAAGATAAAACCCTATAGATTTAATGTCAAAGACAAAGAGAGCAGCTGGTTTCTTCACAATAACATTAGTGCTACATCACATATTTGAACCAAACATGGTGGATGGCTTAGACTTGGGGATAAGTAAGAAGCCTGTTGACTTTGCAGTCAGGAGTCAAGGATACTCTCACAGTCACTGAAAGAAGAAAAGATTTTTCTGCACAAAACTTCCTGTTATCTACAGAGAGGATTATTAAACACAGGATAGGCATATAATACACCATTCATAGTACAAATCTTTATTTTATTCTAAAAGGATCCTACCAAGTTTTCATTAGATGTTGCATTTCTAAAAGAAGTTGAATATTATTGATGTATTATTCAACAAATTGAATATAATTTTGTCTCAAATGAATGCAGATATATGAGAAAACCGTAGTAAATACTTGTGACATTACCAAGGGTTCAAAATTCACTCACGAGTTCAAAATGGTGAGTGAAAATTTCAGTCCATCATATGAATTTTCCTGTTAACAGGCAGATCAGGTGAGTGCTGATTCAGAGCTGACAGGTATTTCTTGTTAATGACATGAATATTCTTTAAAGAATATTGCCAGCTTCCTTCATTGAAATCTGTACTTCTACTGCAGGTATGTTTTTCATCTGGCAAATTGTTCTCACTCTTTAGTACTCATAAATGCTTACCTGAAGAACACATGAGAATTTTGATTCATCAGTACTCATAAATGCTTACCAATTGAACACATGTGAGAACTTTGCTCTCACTCTTCAGTACTAATAAATGCTTACCTGAGGAACACATATGAGAAATTTGTGCTCACTTTTCAGTACTAATAAATGCTTACTTGAGGAACATTTATGAGAACTTTGTGCTCACTCATCAGTACTCATAAATGCTTACCAGAGGAATACATATGAGAACTTTGCTCTCACTCTTCAGTACTCATAAATGCTTTAAATGCTTAAAACATTTAAATACTTACCTGTCAGGATGAGTAGACTTGGAGAGATTTTTTAGTGCCTGATTATACACTGCCACTGCTGTAGGACATATTTAGTTGCTTTCTTTCAGTGTAACGTGACTTATTAGGGCAAAATTCTATCATCTGATAAAATTTAGATATTACATCACAAATCTTTGTTTTGTTTAAGTTTGATGAAATCACCACTGACCATACAATATCACAGCATGAGAGTGGGTTTGACTATGTGGAGGATCTTCAATAAACAATGTGATATTTACATGAAATGGAGCTGGACCACAGGAAAGAAAATCTGCAGTTATGTCAGGCCTTGAAATCAGACCTCTATGGGAGAGAGTATGAAAGGCTTAAGGGATTGTTTAGATGGACTAAGGAAGACACCATGGATTTTTTAATCAAAATTTTTGTTTCCAGCTGTGATATGTTTATGTCCTGTCCAGAATAGAAACATTTATGTTACATAACAATATTATTCTTAATCCTTTATTAAGATATATATTTTATTTATAATATGGTCGTTTGTATGGTGTTAGCTATAGTCATTTAACATACTATCATTTGTTGATTAGATGTAGGAGAGAATGAATGTAGGCATGGTTGAACATCAGCTGCATTCCTATATTCAGTTATTTGTTATGACTTGAATGCCTTTGTTTAACAGTTATACGAAGTGCAAAGACACTTAAAAAATATTTTGTTAACAGACTTTTTTAAAAGGTTAATCTCACAACCATGATTCTATTTTTAGCTCCATTGGTCCCAGTCCAGATGAGCTTCAACAATGTCATTCATTGTTTAGCATTCATCCTTCCCTTGAACATCAGATATGTCTGTCACAGTGGTCATCAGATATGTCTGTCACAGTGGTCATCAGATATGTCTGGCACAATGGTCATCAGATATGTCTGGCACAGTTGTCATCATCAGAATCTTGATATTGCTATGGTTCCTGACAGATGGTCATGAAATTTTCAGTTAAAAACTTTGTATGACATGTAGATGAAAGTGGGGCTTAAAAGGACCACAATATGGCTGCCATGGTGGCCATTTTGACAGTCTTGTTATTGCATCTACTCCTGGTGTCAGCATGTTTTCAGCTCAAACTTTTTTATGATGTGCTGATGGTAGTAAATGAACACTTTGCCAGGCTGACATCCAATATGGCTACCATTGCAGTCATCTTGAAAATCTTGATCAGAAATAAATTATGTAGATGATACTAAAAAAAAAAGTGGTGCAGTCGAACCTCCAACATGAATGCAAATGTGGCCATCTTGAAAATCTTGTTGTCACTGCTCCTCCTGAATGGAAAGTCATTTTGACAGGGACATTTCCCAGAAAGACTTTTTGTGAGATCTTGGTGGTGGTTTTAAATGAACATGGTGCTAGTCTGACCTCCAATATGCATGCCATAATAACAGTCTTAAAAAGTCCTTTTATTGCTACTTTTGAACAGATGGTCTCTACTGATATGGAATTTCACTTGAAGACATATCTTGATGGTCCAAATGAAAATGGTGCTAATTGTGGCAAAATTGAAAATCTTGTTATTGCTAATCCTTCAGAACTTATCAAATTTCACATAGTGTTTTCACTAAAATACTTTCTGTGATATTTGGTTAGTCATAAATAGTTGTGGTTTTGTGTATTTATCACCATTTTTCAGACATGATAAACTCTACATGATGACATTAATGAAAATTATTGTATCAAAATATTCTATCAAAATGGCTGTAACAGAAGTAATCTTTAAACTCTTTTTACGTCTCCTTTGTGGATGGTTATTTTGACATGCAGTTTTCCACTCAAACATTTATAACTTAGTTTATCCAAAATAAAAATGGTGTTGATATGACCTTGTAAAGCTGATGTGGCCATCTAAAACAAATTTAGTGGCACTGACATGGTGTTTCACTAAAAGACTTGGATTTTTTAATAGGTCCTGACTTAAAATAGGGCAGATCTAATCACTACAACGTATTTGCTATTTTAAACGATTTTGAATACAAAACCTACTTTACTTTCTGATCAAACAAAGGTCACTTTCTAATTTTTGAACTGTGCTTATGGACACAATGACTTGCATATACTCAAATGAATATTTTCTAGGCATTGTTTTTAGTTGTATTTCCATAAACAACTTAGTGGTGGGGGTGGGGGTGGGTTAAAAAAAATTAATAATTATGGATTTAACCAGACTTAGCATGTGGGTTTAACTTGACAGTATCAGAGATGAGTCCAGGGATTGATTATGGAATGAACAAACTTAGCATGTGGGTATATTGTGACAGTATCTGAAGATTTCAGTAATTCAGTGACCTTCAATTGTGACATCAGGTTCAAGGCTTAAGATTATATCAGTGATTTGTTGCTGTACTTTTTTTTATGAATTTATACATTGGCTTTATCATATGGAGAAAATGGGAACTAAGTGTCTTTCCAAAGAACATACTAAGGCAGTCCAGTGCTGTTACAACTGAGCTACCATGACTCCCTTGTGAACATATAAACTCTTATGTATAAAAAAATATATTTTTGTTACCAGTCTTTGTACCTGACTGTTGGAGTTTCTAAGGAATACTTGGCACTTAACAAGAATATAAAGCAGGATAGAAACCAACCTTTCATGAATTCTTTTTGGCCAGTATAGTATCAGTCTCTTTGAGGGACTCTTTAGAATATGTGGTTGATATGTATTATATTTACTATGAAAAATTATCCATCTTGGTGAAAAGCAGGTCACAGGGACCAGATCTCTAAATAAATAAGCAAAGTTACATTAGGTCAATATAAATGTCACTTGTTTTTGCAAAACAGCATGCTTGGGAGTTTCTCTTGTACTACTAGGCTTGAAGTTCCTATAACAAAAGACTTTTACTGGTTAAAATATTTGAAGAAATGACTTGTGAAGAAGATGGGATATGAGATTCAAGACCTGGACAATTTAACTTTGTTGTACAAAGTGGAAATATATTATAACATGATCTGGTTATTGTTAAAATATACTGAAGACTTTTTATTGTGATTATATCTAAGATATACTTATTTTAAAACACACCATATATGCTCACATGTAAATTAAATCCAACTGCAAACAACATAGACCATAATGTGCTAGAAGATCAGGGTTCATATCGTTTGATCTACAGATTATTCCAAACAAACTGTGTAGACCCAGATTTGTTGACACATATTATATGACAATAGATCTGTGTCTCTGCAGTGTTACAGTTGATCTTGACTTATAAGTATGTATGATAGGTCCTTTTTGTGCATAGGCATGAAAGAAGGATGACCTTTCCAATGATGGGCATTCCTTTCAGTTCTTGCATTTAGTTCAGGTTTTGGGACACAGTTCCATGTACAGTCATTCAACTTAATGAGTGTACTTATACCGAAGGGTACTACTCACCATGGGACCTACTTTTAAAGCGACTTTGTTTTGGTTTAGTGGGTGAAACAGCATTCCACAAGATTCTTCTTTATGTGAACATTTGATGCAAGATGTATTAAAACTGCATCTGTATAAAAAAAATTGTCGTTTGCACAAAATGATAATTATAAAGATCTGAGTTTAGAAAAAAATTCCTGTTCCATAGTATATAGTATTTAATGTACAGTGATACATTTTGTTGAATATGACATCTTCATATTCTGTGTATTCTATGTAAGATATGAAAATAAAGGTATATAAATGTAATATATAAAACATAACATAATTTTAAGGATAACTGTACAGATATGTAGATATTTTGATGTCATGTTTTTTCAGAATTTATTTACAGTACAATAGTTTTAATTTGTATCAATAGTGTATCAGTAGACATATCGTTAGAATTAAAAATAGCAGCTTATTACAACTCAGTGATAGGGACTTATCGCTTAAATGGCAAGGCATTAACCTTCGGCATATAGGAAATCCTTTTTAGAGGTATGCTATGAATCATATACACAAGATTAGAGCAACTAATTATATCTTAAATGTGAATAATATCCCATATTTGCATAATTTCTAATACAGATCAAACTACAGATATTAGAGATCTTAGTCAGTTATATATTTTTCCAGCAGATCAGAGTCTCTACTATTTAATTCTGTTGATTAGAATGGAATAACATTGAGTCTGAACAGTGAATACTTTATGCAGTGGTATACTTTGGTATATACAGTTTGCATAGGGTGTTTGTTATAAACAGGCAGACATGGTATTTTTTTTTTTAATTTATAAATATTAGCATTATTAATGTGCTGTAAATTGATTGAATTGATGCATTGATACATCAGAAGGTTGCATTTGATCAGGCCCCAGAGAGGAAGCTAAAGCCATATCCTTACCAATACCATAAATTATTGTTTTTGACCTGAAGTGATTATTATTTTGTTGAACAATCTTTTATATTCATCTTTACTCTTCTTTATTTACTTTTGATGACTTTTTCCACAAGACACCACATATTTCAAAAGTTGTTATATAGTTTGCATCTGTTCTAGTTTTATAGTTATATAGGTGATTATTATAGAATCAGAACAGTTACAAGCATTTTCTGTTTTCCATCTACTTGCCAGTCATTGTTCATCTTTCATATCAAAACCATTAGTACTAATACATGGACATAATTATTGACAGACCATGTTTAAAGTTTGTATAAAGTTGTATCCTGAAAAATATGTATTTTTTACTACAAAGTGAATTTTATAAAATGTTTTTTAGTCAGTTTCATGCTGTGACTTGGGCTTAGAATGGCATGAATTCAAGCTTGCCTGTTACTCCTACCCCAACACAAATTTTATCACCAAAAAATATAAGATACAGTGTAACCTGATCATTACAAGAAAAAAAAATTTAAGAAAGCCTGTGCCTCAGTTTATGGCAGATAATAAAATGCAAAAGATTTCCCAGGTTCTCATTCTGTTTGCTTACTTTATTGTTTCTTTCATGTAAATGTTATTTGTAGTTATTTCATTTGTATAAGACTTTTTCAATTTTAATTACTTAATAAGAGACAGAAGTCCCAACGATGTTACTTTATGTCCAGTCACTTTAAAAGTTCAAGTACTTTATTGCACATACTATATATATGTTTGCTTATAACTCAGGCCTAACTGCAAGCAGCACAGACTTTGATCTGCTGTAACATAATACACCTACAGATCATGGTTTTTGTTGTTTGTTCTACTGATTACTTCTGACAAACTGCATAGACCCAGATCTGCCAGCAAATTATGTGATGACAGATCTGGGTTTATGCAGTTGGATTTGACTTGTAGTGAGTATTTACAGTAGGTAAAAAAGTGATGTCATATCAGTGACATCTTAATTAAATCATGGCATTCAAACCTGCAAAGTAAGCATTGATTTTACAAACATGTATGTCCGTAATTAGAAATTGATTAACTCCTAACTAGAATTAAAAAGTAACATGTCCAATTTTTTTTAGTAAGCAAGAAATACTGCTCTTAAAGCTTTTTTTAATTATAAATTGGAAATGAAACTGGAATGTATAAATGATGCATTTCATTTTTTCACAGCAAGGAAAACTTAATGGTAATAATTTTTGTGAAAGACTACTTGCATACAGTTGGTTTCTTATAATTATACAACTATCACAATATAAAGCTGTCTTAATATAAGAAAATGGAATAGTTTAATTAGGTCAGAACAGCATAACTATTGTGATGACCCAGATCAGAAATTGTAATACATTAGAAACTATGGATAGATATTTAACATTGATATTCTCATGATAGCAAGAGAAGAAACAGAAAAGGACTCACCATAAATGTTTGCATGGAAATCACACACACACACACACACACACACACACATATA
>QKMX01067296.1:0-11489 GCA_003401595.1 Venustaconcha ellipsiformis | reverse complement strand
CACACACACACACACACACACACACACACACACTGTTGCAAACAACTGCAAAAACAGTATTTTAGTATAACAGGGAAAAATCTAGGTTTCTCAAGGTCGAAAATTGTACAAGAAAAATTACGGAATGAGACAAAATTGTTATTGACCGCAAGTGAAATCGAGAGATTAACAAAAATAGAACTAAAGAAGAGCAGAGACAAGTTTGGTTTCTTTTTGAACGAGAATGAAAGCGATTATCCAATATTGATAAAGAGCACGTCGCCAAATTAGAATTTGACAGATTCACCAAAGATAAGAAACAAATAGAATTTGAATTACAAATGTATGATTTTATCAAAATGGAGAATAACGAATTCATCAAATGGTGCTGTTCATGTTTGGTCGACGTTTAAGATTGATGGCGATGGAACATTTACCGATTCCACAATGGATGACAAACGAGCATCTGCTATCGGCTATCGTTAATTATCTCGTTGATGACAACAAGTATATGTTCAGAATAAAATGTATTGCTGAACATGTTAGTGAAGATGGTCCTACTTGGATTATTCGTGATAAACTTGATCCTGTATAGGAATCACGGCGTAGTAGATGAAAATTCTAAAACAGGTATTTTCACCGGAATTGACAAACCATACTACAATAACGTATATCCAGTTTTCTGCAGTTGTTTATGCGCTTTATTGTTTGAATGAACCAGACATAGCTTCTCTTGCTCCGATGAAAACAGGCTCGCTAAATTACGTGGATCAACGTGTCTGAAAACATTATGCAAACTCGAGACGAGGAAACCGGCTTACAGAATCAAGAATAAAAAAATAATAATTAACTGGGAAAACTATTATTAACGGAGCTAAAATAAAAAAGACGTGGATATTTTAGAGTAAAATATTAAATATTCCAATAATTGTTAAAACAATAACCAATGAGATTTTGTACAATTCTTGTAAATACTCTAGTAAGAGTACTCCGATAAGTTTATATGAGCATAATACGATTTTATGACGGCGATATCTACGAAGAAATATACAAATCTATTTCACTGAGATGACCCCTAGTTGGATGAATCTACATTTGATTAGTTTCTTCTGCCGTGTAGGGTGTTTTTATCAGAAGGAATCACTCCAACGTGTAATGAAACACATTTTGGTAAAATGTAACATAAACAACGATGATTTGCTCGTTAACTGTTTTAAAGCGTCGTCCTTTGTTTTCTTAGAGTAGAAACAAAAAATAAATGGCGTCCAACTCCAAAAGATTTTCTCGACGATGTATCACAATCTCGTGTTGAGTTTGGATATGATGATCTTTGCAGCACACAATATAATTCCTCTCACATGATTTTTGTTGACAATATCGCTGCTTATCCGGCGGCTTTTGTTGCATTTGGAGAGGGTCATATTTTTGTTAACCATTCTGGCAGCCAACACACGAAATGACACGAGTTTGAAGGCACGGATCACTAACACATATCGATCTTACTGGATTTGCCGAGATTGAATCATTCGAGTTTTCAGCGAGTATTCATCCTGTGATACTAATCTGGTTTGGTATACACTTTAATAAACTGGATACCAGAGTCAATCTCAGGGACTGCTCCGTAAAAAAATAAGCGTGGTTGGGTTCCAATAGTGCTATTACGATACATGTTCGATGATAAGATTCTCACATCGTTGACTAACCTCTGCGATGACTTCATACAATTCGCACAAATCTATATGGTTACCTCAAGGCGACACAAATTGAAATGAATGAAGCCCCGTCCGTCGAGGATCTCAACGGGGATATTAACAATATGGTGGTTTATAAAGATGTCATGCTTAACAAACAAGCAAATCCTGAAAGAATATTTTAACGGGACAGACGTACAAATACAGATGTAATTGATGTCACCAAGCGGTATACTCAGATTCCCAAAGTGATTAGAGATAATTGCAATTGTTTGGTTATTTTTAACGGGGTTGATACACATGCGCTTCAAAATAATTATGCGACATGGTGTCCCGGCGATATGGACATAAGTAATTTTAAAGATTTATCAGTACATGTTCAAAAAACCCACATGGATTCATCACGATAAGTTTTCACGATCCAACAACAGGCTATCGAAGTGATCTCGATACAATCTTTTAAAATTAATACGTTTCTTGATTATGAACCAAGAAAATATTAACCAGATTATTCCTACGATCGAATAATTGCAGCAAGATGGTCTCGCGGTTCAACTTGATGTTGAAAAAAATCAACGATGATTTTTAGGTTAATACATCAGCGGCATGAAGAGGGTAGAGATACACTAACGGCCGAGTACGGATTTATCAAATTACTTCAGCTCAAAATGGAATTGTGATTATCTGATTTACACGAACAAGATATAGCTAAATTTGTTCCATTGGCATGTGCCATTGAGAAAATACTATCATATTTGTCTCGACAATATGAAACTCTAGCGGTTGAAAGTGCTCGTGCGAGACAAATAAAGCGACGTGTGTTGGAGTCTATTAAGATATTAGCAGAGTCCGCCAAGGAGGAATAGCCCAAACAGCAACAACACAAGAACAAAAATATTAACAAAAATGTTTTTTTATTGTTTTTTTTTATATTATTGGCTGGGAGAGGCCATTCATCGTGGGTTGTTTCACGGCATATCACGGACATACAAACTAACAGTCAATTCTTCATCACATGTGTCCAATAAATTACCGTCTTGGTCGGTGAGACGAAAACGATGGTTTATGACATTATAAATACACAGGATTAACGGTCACCGACACAGTTAAATAACGCGGTGAGACTTGTTGCGAAAAACTGTAAAGAACATATCCCTGCTGGCCCTGCCTTTTTAATACTTGCCCAGACGCGGTATAGCTACGGTCGAATACGTCACAGACTAGACTTACATAAAAATTCGACGTGATATTGACAATCCCCAGGGACACATGACGACCACCACCTGTTGGATCGTTATTATATCAGAGAATATCTGGAGAGTATCTAATTTTCTTCCATGATGCAATAATCTTCGGAACATATTTGTCAGATATATCATTGATAGTCTTCCTCATCTTATCAGAATCAAGCCCAGGCAGTTTAAACTTACAAGTCTTGCCCTTTTTAGGGATCTTAAATCGATCAGAAAATTATTTTAGTTGAGCTGAATCCTTTTCACGTATGGCTGGCACATAAATAAGCAGTGCTAAATGTGAAGGATCGCGACTCGGACCTCCTAGATGGCTGGTATATTTCTCTGACATTTCTCTTAATACTTGCTGCTCTCTTTCGTCTAACCTCGTGATCTCGCTGGCTATTTTTCTCCTTGAAGAAGTTTATTATCCAGATTTTGGAAATTAGTGAGTAGATATTCATACCCTGTAACTAACCAGCTATGAGGGTTGTCTTCCGTTGAATAAAAATCAGATCGTGATGGTCTAGTATAAATCTTGACCAGTACAGTTCTGATCGACGATTTGCATATGTCAATCTGGCATCGACATTTCTATGTCTGCACTCAGCTTTGGTTCGTGTATCTTGATAGCTATCTTTCATTATTCTCCTGTTATTGATTTAATTCTGGGCTGAAATTTATCTCTGATTTGTTTGATTTGATATGCTATTATTAGGATGGGAAGGACCTCCCAGATTGATGTTTACCCACCAGCTGCATTAGTTGAGGTTTTACGAGAATATCAGCGAATTATTAGCGTCTAATCTGCCGAATGATTTCTCTCTGATACATGGCCAACTGTAATAAAGTCGTAAATGTGCCAGTGCGATCTCATGTGTTCGACCATTTGGAGCTCTTATCGGAGTTGGAAAACCAATATCAAATTTTGGCTGTGTTGACGTTGCTGATATCATTGTGGTCGTCGGAGGTGTACTGTTAGCGATGATCTGTTCCAACCTTGTGGTTATTTCTGCCCTCATTATTATCTATACAGAGGATTCAAAATGTTACGCTGGCAACGTTGGCAACATTGTTGTCCGCAACGGTGTGTTGGCGTTCTTGTGATACCGATAATAAATATCCCTCATCGCATTAAATTCATTGTCTGATATTGCACTATCTTTTAACCCCGCTGACAGTATCGATCATATATTTATACACACATATATGTTGCAGCATAAGTTACTTCCGTGTGCTCTTGTATATTTGTTACTGGTACATCTAGATATTTTTTCACAACAATATTGAGTATAGCAGCAACACGGACAACAGCAACGACGCCGATTCCATCCACTGGCTGTATCACGTACGTCGCCGATAATGTGCTGATAAACGTCGTTATTTCAGAGACCAGCTTGGAAACAGCGTATACAATATTGTCGATGATGATAATACGTCTGCGATATTTTTTTGTTTGATCATGTGCTCGTCGATAATTTCTTTCAGCGACGCCTTCCAAGCACCTGCTTGATAATACCGAAAGGATTGTGTGGGATTCATTATGGTATATACTAAGTTAACCTTTAAGATGTCTTCGCGACTAATTCCAGACAGTAGTAGTATATCGACGAGTTTAGGGTATTATCCTCTGATTCTGATATGAATATTGTCTCAGTATTTTGTTCTATAAGGATTGTCATAGTTCCGAAAAAAGGTTGGGTGACATAACTCATAAATATCGTAAACTGATCAAGGCTAAGCAGAAATAACCTATACACCCCAGTAAATTCAGTGGTATGTTTGAAGGATTTGTTATTTTTTTTGTCCAAGTTTTCAATCTAGATGCTACTGTGTATACCATGTTGATGAACGGAGGTGACTGAATTACACCATCGGCAATCTTTTCGATTTTTTCGAGTTTTGTGTTATCGAATTGAAGGACGTCCACGTGTTGCATGTATTTGGTTTTGTCGCGAGTCATCTGGAAATAGCGTGAAGGTTCTGTCAAATACTCCGTCTTGGGTAAACAATCGTTGTTCCATTTTGCCCGACAAGCAATTTCCAACACTCTGGCAAACGATCGCCTTCCTTAGTTTTTGTCACCGTGGTCAGAAGTGATGTTTTCCTGCTTCAAGTATTTCTGTTTGAATTTCTCTTGGTCGCCAGGAGTTTGGCACCAGGAATGATTGCCGTTCAGTTTCAAAAAGGCCTCCACGTTGTATGCGAAATTGCTTTTCTGAGTCTCACAAAAGCATTTTCGCTTTGAAAGGTATCAATTCTTTGGAAGGTATCAATTCTGCTGGACTGATAAACTCGACCCAAACTGGTGACTTCAAACTGTCGTAATGAATGGGAAGTATCAAGCGATCGTCTTCTTTGGCCTCTCATTGACGTTTCAGTGTGGTTAACAAAGATTCCCACACTTCGGTGATGAACCCTTCTGTATTCCGCAGCGGAACGTCGAACTTGAAATCTTTAAACTTCACCGTTTACGTTTAGGCCATGGTTTTGAATTTTGTAGAGGAGTACTTTTCCGTCTCTCGAACGTGGTAGTATTTTTCAGGGTTTACTGGTGGTGGACTTTGGTTTAGTGTAGACTCAATGGGTCTTGATTCTGGTTCACTCATGTCATCTTCAAAACCACTGGCATACATTTGAACCAAGACTTCGGCCACTGTGCGAGGCGATACGTCACGTTTTAGCCTCTTACTGAGTTTTCCTTTCTGCACGAAATGATGCAAGTGTTTCATCTTGACTGCAAAAGGTCAAATGACTACATTTGAAACGCCAATAATTCCCTATATATTTATGTCAGATCAGTGTATATATAAAAAGTTAGTGCTTTCCGTCCCATTATTCATTTCACTTTCAATCCTACCAGAGAGATGGAAAACCAAGACAAATCGAACTAATGAGCCGCGTTTTACAAGGTGTCATACGAAACTTTTCTTCTGACAAGCCAATGGACTACTCCCTCTTCTTTCGGGATAAAAGTCAAGATACTTGCTATATTTGTCAGATAAAGGGCAATGGTCTTCATAATGTCCAGAGTGTCAAAAAAGCAAGACAGGTGTCAAAAGAGACAAAAGTGAAGATACCTGTTATCATTATCGAGATAAGGACATTGGTCTTCAGACTGCCTTAGGAAACAACAGGAGCTAGAGGAAAAAGGATTTCGATCAGGAAGTAGATGATGTATCCTCCCAAAAGGAAGAACCACAACACGTAAAGAATGATAAAAAAAAAAGAAAATAAGACGAGACAAAAGTGAAGAAGAAGAGGAGTAAACACATGTGAAAGTGAAGAAATTAAAGAAAAATATAGAGATTAAAAACACACAGAAGTCTATGAACTTTTTAAAGTTTTGTGACATTGGATTGTAAAATTTGTACCAGAATATAACAGAAAGAAAACGTGTCTCTTGATTTTGAATTTTTAGATTAAGGACCTACACTGACGTACTCAGAAGGAATCAGCTTAAGACTTTGTCATGACCAAGGTTTACTCCTGGACCTGCTCCTGTCGATGATTTCGTAGAAATCACTAAGGCTGGTATCTCAGGTGTATTAGGTGTTTGAACAGGGTTGTGTTGTTTTTCACGGGAAGTCTTTTTCTCTTGGGTAACAGTAAAGTAGTTTGATACATTTGTTTCAGGCTATTTACCTCTGCCAAAATGTCTACGAATACCGTTACCGTTTGACTAGACCTTGTTTCTTCTCTGCTGATCTTTCTTCCTATAATTTTCTTCTTGCCTCTACTTCTTCTTGCTTTTGCTATTGAAGGAGAAAAGCTTGTTCTGCTTATTTCTGCTGTTGCAAAAATTTCTCCATTTCTTCTTTCTGTCTCTGTCTAAAATTCTCGACGTGTGGTAATGAAGAAGAAGGTGGCGAAGATGCTGGTACCGGAACAAATGCTTGCGAAGAATAGAGAAAATCAACTAAATACAAATGAAAATCGACCTCGTCTGGAAGTAGGTCCGTGTTGGCTTGGGTATCAGCTGCTATGTTATCGCTTCTCGTCTCCACGGCAGGTAACACCAATTCATAGTCTTCTTAGTTTCCGTTATGTTTCAAAAACAATGTCACATTGATTCACTAGGCACATACTCTATCGCACATATATAGGGAGTGAGACGTCACGGGTAGCTCTATTCGGATTGGAAGACAGACTGCGCACGGCGAATGAATTTTATAACGCGTGTTTGAATTGGTGAAATAACTCATTCCGTTTCGATCCGCTCTTCCTCTATAAATAACCGCATTACATTTCATTCCCTTCACCTGTTCTCATCACAAGATGTGGAGAAACGTAGAATCATCTACTTCCGTAGAGTCGATTCTGTTCCGCACGAACATAACCATTTGTGTCAAATTATCATGGACAATCATTAAGATCACCGATACAACCGTTGGGAAAAGAAGGAAGAGAAGAAGACATATGTGATATCCTCTATGTTAACGAAATGGTGTTAACATAAACACTAAAGGTCCTTTTCAGGGCTTTTCCACTGTCTCGAAAAGATTTACTCTTTCTTACGAAAACTGTGTTTAGTCGATTGTATATATTGTGTGTGATAGACTGATGTTCATCAATCTTTGGTTGTGTTATATATGTCTATGTATCTACTGTATTTGTCTCTACCTAAGTAACGCGTATTCAGGTAAGCCACTTGCAACATTGTTGTCAATACCGTGACGTCCCATTACCTGTTCAATTCCTATAGACCCTATACAACCCCAATATATTCTCCATGTCAAATTCCCATAGACCTCATAGGTCCGCGGCAATTTTAACATGGCAGTCACGTAGACCCTATGGTGCACCACTATACTACTATCCACATCGTTCATTTGCAGCATATGCGGTATCATCGTTTTTCTCAAGTTTACGATAAACCTCAAGAAATGCATAGGCGAGCAAGAAATATCTTGATACATCTTGGACTTCTAATTCGATTCGTCCACGTTGGTCTGGTTCTCGTGCTTCATAGGAATAATACTGATAATCACGTACAGACTTATCTTTTGAGTATTGGAGCATCCATCTCAAATGCTGGATCAGATACGCTTGAACATTTATTTTTATTATAATTCGTTGTTGTCTAAAATGACGTTTTAACAATGATCAATAAGTAGTTTATCAGCGACAACGATAGGCCAGACCACTACCCGCCATTAGGCTTGCGGTTATGCTTTTTCTATCTCCACGGCAGCTTTGTTTTGTCAGAGATGATCCACCAGCGAATTCTTTCAACCGCTCATCTGCAGATCGATTTATTATTTCGCTGACACTTGATGGTATCACTTCGGTACTGGGCAGTTTTACTGGAATTCTTTTTCCAGTGCAGGGCAGTTTTACTGGCTGTGGTTTTCGTCGTACTTATCGTGCGAGTCTGTCTTTGACCACAGAAAATGTTTTACCAGCAAGATTACCAACAGTGCCAATAGCCTTATCACGAACAACTTCGACGGCTTTCATACCTAATTGTTTTCCAATAGGAATAGCTTTTGGGGCTATTCTTTTGAATTAACCCTGAACAACATCACACAGTCCATCTACGTATATCATTTTATAAACGGGTAATCGTGAATTTATCACCCTTTCACTTTCAGGTCTACGTTGGGAATTGTGTATAAACATGTTATTTTGTTATCGCCGATCTAACTGGGTATTGTGTATAATCATGTTATTTTCTTATCGCCGATCTAATTGATGACTCACTGTGGTAATCGTCTGTAATTTCGTCTATCAGTGCTAGATAGACTCCACTATCCATGAAGTCACCGTGGCATTTCTTGTCGGCTTATCTTGCAACAATCAGAATTCTAGTCGATCAACATTAATGAGGATGCTATTGGGACAAATTTTATCTGAATCACCGGCGATTTAGCTATCATATTACCATTGCGTTTCGCACCACGTCGATCGCGAGTGGCGAGGCTACTTCCGGTGCTCCTTTAGGTGGTTCTTTTCCCTCTACACGAGGCGGTCCAAACTGTGATCTTTTGGGTGATAAAATATCTGCAAGTAATGAATTTTTAGTAGCTCCCTTCACTCGTTTCTAAAATTTTTAAAATAAAGGTTTATGTTTATCTGTGATTCAATTTATACTATAGCATTTTCGAAACACATAAGCAACCCACTTTGATTCTGGAATTTCAGACGTATTTGGATCTAATAGTTCACTACTAATTTGATATTCTGCTGAAGCAAGCGCTACATGGAATTATCATAAAACATTCTTTGGTAAATTTGCATTGTAATTATGGTTCAACAAGATCCCTTATATCACCAATCTCAGCACGGGCTTAATCAATATCCTCTATTGCTTGATATATTTCTTGCAGCAGTTGTGGTTGAGCATCAGCAATTCAGCTGGAAGTTCTCGGAGAATTTTTTTGTTTTGATTTTTAATAGTTCTTTTTGCTATTTTTTCGGTAGTGGCTTTTGTGACTTGTTTAAATAACTGTTCTCTACCATCTGTAAATTCCACATGAGAATCCAGGCGTTGTTTCAGCTATTTTTTGACAGAATTACCGACTGGAAGATACTTCTTAATTCTTTCCAGTCGCTGTCGAGCTAATTTAACCGTACAAGATTCCATAGTAAGCTAGACTGGGATTCAGGGGCTGGGAGGGTGGGTAGGGGAGGGAGGTGTGAGCGTGCTTGACTATGAATTTAAGAAAACTAAAATTTAGCCTGGAAAGCCCTATGATCCTCTTAGCGATTCACCATGGAGTGTGATCACGCATAATGGAAAAAGAAAATTACTCTGAAATAATTCAACAATTGCAACGGAGAAAGAAGAATATAACAATTATCCAATATTTAAAATACATCCAACGTCAATCAGCCTGGTCGCGGGTACTTCCTTTCGCTACTTTTTTAATGTCAAATTACAGTATAGTGGATCTGTGAGTCCCGTAAAAATTTAGGTCATTCGCGAGAATTGTCTTTTGTGTTTTGTTCATAAAAGCGTCTGATTCCACAATGGAGGGTTTATTGGTGAATAACAAAAATTTGTCGTCCGCCGTTTGTTTTGTATTCTTTCCACCTCCTCCTGTTGCTGAGGGTGGTTTTCGTTTTGGCAGCAGGTTCCAAAAGCTGGTGGAAGAGGCCCCAAAATCTGTCACCAGTTTGCTACAGGAGGCTCCATGGATGCAAATACCTTTATCTGTATGTTTTGCGAGTAGTGCAACAAATTGTCAAATACAGTCAACGAGTAATGATGAAAGTTGTTGGTTTTCTATGCTGTAGAATACAACCCAAGATAACGAGAACAATATAGCAAAATCTCTAGCTTCTAAATATGTGAAAACATATTCGTGGCCTGTTTAGGAATCCGGATCCGTTGTTATAGGTGGAACACGCTATAGGGTAACATGTATTATTTTAGTTTTGGTGCTGGTGATGTCTATTCGCAAAGTACGCAAAAATGGTGGTTACAGCAGAGGGTGATTGTTTTTCTACAACTCATTGAAAGTATACAAACCGTCTACGTCGCAAACACAAAAAATATCGAGTTTTCAAACGAAACAGCAGAGTCGAGCATTTTTCCACCAAGAATTCTTTTTCTAACTCCTGCACATCCAAGCCTGCCTGTCGTTTCTATGTGTCTTTGACATTTCTAGGTATTTTTTTTTTTGTGCTTTTGTATCTCTGTTTGGTTTTACATTGTGTATTTATTTGCCATTACTCGGTAGCTTTACCGTTGTTTGCTTCTTTGTCATTGCTTGTGTTTTTGCTTGCCATTGCTAGACTAAATGTATTGTTTTATTATCTTTGCATGCAGTTGGTAGTATACTGTTTTGTATCTTTTTCCACCGTTGCTTGTTTCTTGGTCTGCCGTTGTTTGTGTTGTTCCTTTGTTGTTTTGGTCCGCCGTTGCTTCTTCCATTGCTTTGTCTTTGTCTACCACTCTAGTTTATTGCTTTATGTCTTTGACTTCCGTTGCTAGTGTATTGCCTTGCGTCTTTGTCTATAGTTGTTTGTCATTTGTCTACCAATGCTAATGTACTGCTTTATGTCTTTGTTTATCGTTACTAGTATTTTTGTCCACCATAGTTTGTGTATTGCCTTGTGTCTTTGCTGTTACTAGTGTCTCTGTCTGCCATTGCATGTGTACTAATTTGTGTCTTTGTCTGACGTTGCTTTTTCTGTCTACAATTGCCAGTGTATGGCTTTGTGCACATTGTGTTTTTGCCAGCCATTGCTAGTGTATATTTAATCTTTTGCTGGTGTCTTTGGATGCAATTATGTTTTGTTTTCAGTATTTGTGTTTGGTATTTGGATTTGGGTTTTTTTTGTGTGTGTGTGTATGGGGGGGGGAGTTTCTTTCTTGCCAATCAGTTTGAAATCAGGTTTGTTTAATTCCTTTTCGGTCATTTTCATTTTTTAACACCATTTTCAAGAGTTACTCTTTTCCGTATATGGAAATGGATTACGTTTGGAATATTCTCACGGAGTTTCTCTAGTTCCTTGCCAACTATAAGAATTAGTCTATTGGAATGACACTGGTCCATCTTTAATGGGAATTTGATGGATACTATTGTTATGAAGGAAAAATTAAGTATTAATAAGAACATGAGAAATCTCTCTAAATTGT
>QKMX01067291.1:0-11497 GCA_003401595.1 Venustaconcha ellipsiformis | reverse complement strand
GTGTGTGTGTGTGTGTATGTGTGTGTGTGTGTGTGTGAATCCCAATAAAAGGTCCAAAGACTGAGGGTCAAACGAAGATTATCAAAGTTTCTACATATGGAATTTCCTCATCCCATTTCTATATTAATTAAGGTATATGCATTTATACTGATGGATATGTGGTTAAAATGATGCCAATTGAAGGAACATCATATGAATCAAGAGCAAAATGATGCAGAATTCATATCAGCGATTCTACTAATGTGAGATAGATATTTTTCCAATTCTTGTGTGCGTAATCGTGTTTTTCAGTACCTCACAAGTGACTTTTGTCGGGACTATTTTGACCCTCTGTTGCGAGCATCTGTCGCAATAATCAACATTAACTACAACACATTTACGTCCTAAGCGAATAGTGGTTGAAGTCAGTGTCCAGCAAACAGCCTTTTTCTCGCTGATCTTCCTATAGATACGCACGAGTTCCTGAGCGTAAATTCGAGTCTTTAAAGCCGTTGTTGTAAACATCAAGTTAAAACAATGTCCTTATCATTATTATTTCTGAAGGTAAACTAATTATCAACCATTGTCGCATAAGAAATATTCCATTATTTGTCTGCAAATAATCTTGTGGATAAGAGTGGACATTTACTTTTGACCTGTCGACGCTGGCATCATTGCACAAGCATCTGCAGTACACATTTGGACGCTGTGTATTGTCATACCATATTCGTTTCAACCATTGTTCTTTAAAAGCTCAAATGTGTGAAAGGGTAATTTAAAGTTTGCACAGAAATTTCCAATGTAAATCTACTTTTTTTACGCTCGATCTTAACGTAAGGAAATTTTCAATGAGAGTTTTGCTTTATAAATTACATCGTTATTCACAGTGCATCATTTTAGTTCAACACTTATTTTCATTCATTATTCTTCAGTACGGGTCAAGAAAATTCCGCATTCGGGATCAAACTTTTGCATTAGACACTCAGCAAAGACTCGTGTCTGACGCACAATACTGACCCTCGAGTGGAAATTTCCTTTCCTTTACCGATGCAAAAAAGAATTGTTAATAACACACGAGTTTCTCACATGTGCAAACTAAATCGCATAGGAGAGAGATAAAATTAATTCAGTGTATAAAATATACAGATACAAATTTTATCATCCCCCAAATCATGAACAGTACGCTGTGTTCATCGACAGCTTTCTTTGCTTTCAAGCCTGCATCAATAATTATTGTAGTTCAATTAAACTAGAAGGATTTTATGAAAATGAATATTTTATCTAAAACATTAAACCGTCAACATAAGATCATTTCACAAAAAGTTCCTGACTTTCGCCAACAATACCAAGTCTTGGACCTACTTCTCCATGTTATAGTTTCAAGAGCCTGACCTTGATCCGTTTACTCATAAACTAGACACCGCCATTCAATACAGGACTTAACATCTTTAAAGGCTTTCAGGTAGATGATATAGTGATATATTTCTACGCGTCTACAGTAATATAAAAAAACTTCCGTCATACGATTGTACTACTCTACCTTTTACGACTGTAATTTTAGGGTTTCAAGTCTGCAGACAGTCAACACACACACACACACATGCACACACCAGATTAACTTTCAAGAATTGAAGGCAAAACTTTTTGGAGAATAGAATCCTAGTGTCAGCGTTTAAATAATTTAATCATGAATGCTAACATTGTACGACAAAAATCGTGTACATGGTGTAAGCAGTGCCATTCCTTTTGTAGTTCGGTCCATATAGCTTGTCGGCTCCTTCTACCAACAAAGCAAAAGATTATGAAAAGAGTAAGAACTGTATGTGTACTATGGACAACCGTTAACGGCCACGTTTCCAGTCCTTTTTTTAAAAAAAAAAAATAATCTATGTTGGGTAAGATAAATAAGACATACATCTTATACCGTAACCTTATACCTCAAGGCAAACCACCCTTAAATAAAATCTGCGTAATTTGTGATAGTTTTCAGTAAACTGTGTTTACAACATTTCATGTCGAGTATATTCCATCGTTTTATATTTAACCTTCAAATATTTTATATTGAAATACTTCTTTATACATTTATCTGGAATGCTTTATCTTCCTAAATTTTTGTTAAATTCAAGTTTCAATTTTGGAACTTAACCTATCATAGGCACTGCATGACCACTATTGAGCTGATGTGCAATAAAATACTACTGCATACATACATACGTACATACATTCCGACGACTTTTAAATAGCATGTCATTGGGCATAAATGCAAGTTTATCTCTCATTTAGGCTAGGTATAAAGTTCAGCAGGGACGGTTAGTTCTCTGCCTGGTGACCTCAGGCAATATCATGCATTTCTGAATATTTTCTTGTTAAATTCAATGCACCAAATGTACATTTTTGGTATAATTTAAATTCTGCTCGATAAATGTTCACATTTTTTAGCAACTGAAATGATAGTGTCATTATGCTAAGGAAAACGAAAAACACGCAATGGTAGCTGCACATCTGTGCATTTTGACCTTTTTTGAAATGTGCTTTATTGGTGCTGTCCACGAGCGGACGTTGCGTGAGTGCATAATACAAATTATTAATGTAATTGGATTATCACACTCGTGAAGAATGTTAATGGCAAAAGGTCAAGCAACAATTAAACTGTATTTTAGCAGGCGATCAATTTTTAGAACGTAATGCTCATAAAGCATTATGCAACCAAACGACTGGCTCATGAAACGTCCAATATGTCAGGTTTCAGTTTCAGCTATTAAAGTTTGGATATTTGTTACCATAGCTGTATACAATCGATTACAGTTTGCCAAAACGACGTTAATTTTGTGTTATTTTAGACAAAGTTTTCCAACATGACTTTATCAGATGAGTAAACTATATGACGTGAGTAGGAATGACAAAAACATTATATTTACTATGTGATCAGAACCAGTATGTTCTTTTCACCTCAAGTATTCAATGCATTATATACACGAACAAGGCGCATCAAACAGTTATTGTAATTTGTTCATTGAAAAACAATGGATTTTAGGAAACTAGGTACTTATTCTAAACGTGAAACTTTGAACAGAGAAAATAATTCACATCAATTTCCCGACTTTTGACAACAACACCGAGTTTCCGGTCTACTTCCCGTTTGAAAGGTTTAGTGGCCTGGCCTTGTTCCCATAATTCGTCACCACTATATGATCATAAATTTATCTAAAACATTAAACCGTCAACATAAACATAAGTGCACAACAATTGACCGACTTTTGCGAACAATATTGGTTGTTTGCAGAACTTCTTCATGCGAAAAGGTTAATGGCCTAACCTTGTACCCTTTGCTCATAAACAAAACACCGCCCTTCAAATTTGTTTTAAAGCGATCTATAGACATGACATTTTCAAAGACTTTTAAGTTGGAACCTTATTTAAATATTAATATGCATCTACAACACAATCTCTTTCATTATATTAATGTACCAATTTTACATAATGTTTTGAGATTAAAATACGACTAAAAGTCCGCGATCTGTTTCGGCTTGTCATGCGAACCAGTTGCATTAAAATGACTGTCATCACGGTCTATGAAATGTTTTGGCAAAAATAAAGGCACAACCAAAGAAAATATAAATGGAAAATAAAAATGAAAAGGAAAAGGAAATAAAGAAATATTTACATCAGGTCGCTAATTGTAATTTTCAGAGAGATCATCGATTCGTATGTAGCCTCAATTCACTTATTTTCACTATAGTTTTTGCATCTGTGTCTCGATAAGAAATTTTCGAAATGTCCAAATCATCATACACTGTCTGCTGATTTAAAGTATCTTCATAGTCACGATGAAGTTCTTTTTCATTTTGTTTAGAGACTGAACTATAAACTAGACAAAAAACCATGGGTTACAGATTTAACTTTTGGACTAATAGGTAACTGATTAATCACTTTGTACTTTGACCAAATTACAAACGCACCATAATGCTCATTGTCTTAAGAATTAACACTGTCCTTGAAATCGATACAAAAGAATTCCAAAATCTAAGCCAAAAGATCATCACCAAAAGAATAGAGGAAGCATAATCTAAAACACGAGAGCTGGAAGTATTGTGGCCTAACACCTATCATTCCAATTTTAGTCAAATGCTTATATTTGCATGCCATGCATATTTTAATTTTCCTCATGAAATCTTATTGATTTTTATGGCAAATAAAGAGAATGACAACTGTTAGTAAATATGTAGTGTCGGTGATCAGCAAGGTGCAATCATAGGACCAATTGCTTTAGTGACCTCGAAACTAAAACTGCTATATCTTTCCTAATTAAAGGAATTTTGAAATGTAGTAAAATCTTAATAATAAATAATGCAATATACTTTCTATCAAAATATATATTTGAAATAGAAAAATATTGATAAATTTTATTTGAAGATAAATGTTAATAACATTTTTTTGGAATTCACAAATAAAATTCTAGACAGCAAGGTTGAATAGTGAATGCTGTTTAAGATAAGTGGTAGCATGGGTCTGTGTGACTTATAAAATTTTGACCAGAGGTAGTGAATCAGGATAGGTCACAGTGACTTTGTTTCTTAAATTCAAATGTTCATATGCCTGTTCAGATGAAGTGTACACGCTAAAGAATGAACGACTATTCATATGTGCAAGTTTTAATGTGTAAGGTACTCAGCCAGTTGCTAGAAAAGATAATAAGATACTCAATTTTCCCATTGTTCTGGGACAAGTCCTATGTTTTATTGCAAAAAAATGCAAAGCTTTTCATTGTCAATAACTAGTAAAGGTGACATGTGATACCAGAAACGGCCCATGGATGTGCGGGGTCCAAGGCAGCAAGCAATGAGCGGGGCCTAAAGCAAAAACAAATTGAAGTGCGGAGTTGATTTCCGTCAGCAGCGCAGGGCCCATGAGAGCGCGGGGCCCAAGGCGGTTGCCTCGTTCGCTTTTCCTTTAGGCCGGGCCTGTGTGATATCAAAATACGGCTACAGGGTGATTCTATCAAACTGAAATGTTATGTCGATCTTTCTCATGAAGACCTAAGCCATGATTTGGAGGTAGTATACATCAGTGTGGTAGTATGAAAAAAAAAAAACATGATGTCATTTGCCGGGTACAATGGGCATGTCCCAATGAGACATTGGTATCATCACCTGATTGCTGGAGGCATGAAAGTTACACAAACTTTTACCCGTTGTTCTAATTATCATGCCAAACATGAAAAGAGATAGCAAATATATTATTAATCTCACAGGTCAACAAGATGCAGAAATTAGAAGGGTGCTAGATATAGAAGCGTCCAAAATTACATTAAGTGTGCAAGCTTAGGTGCGAAAAAGCCTATTAAACTTGACACAGTGGCACTCATAAAAGTTAAATATGTGCTAAATTGACCATTCATCTATAAAAATATGCGAGGTTTTCCGAATTATGTTCATGAGTTATGTTCATCTATTTACAGGTTTAATAACTAATAAAGTGCACTAGCTCAATTAAAGTATTAGGCAATGTAGTGAGCGTGAAGTTTAATCACTTGTGCAACAATTATTATCCAAAGGCTAAAATTCGGATACTTTGGCAACGAATAGTTTAAATACATTAGCTCAACCTCAATTAAATGGTTGTCCCAATTCCTGATTTGACAAAGGCAAGGTTCGAACATTGGATGAAGAGTTCATCTCCCATCAATACTGCTTCTAATCGTGGATAAAGACCCACATTAGTTATACCTTTCTGAAATCTGGTAAAGCAAATTAATTTAAGTCAGCTGCTGGCTGAAGCAAATTTCCTGCTTTGTTTTGGATCACACTTGTTCTTTTTTACTACTTGAGAAAAAACAAAATAGTACGTATCAATTAGAAAATGTATAAGTATATTTCTGAATTATAAATTCTGGGTAACATTTCTCCCCGACATCCATTACTAAACAAAAGATATATATATATATATATGGGTAGTAAACGAGTGACTAGTTGGATAAATTAATGAATAGCCTACCCAAACTGAAATTATTGTGCAGGTTTTCTATAACGCCTATGCTTACTGTATGCAAACCTATGCTTACAATATGCAAGCCTATTCTTACAGTATGCAAAAGTATGCTTACAGTATGCAAAAGTATGCTTACAGTATGCAAAATTATGCAAAAAATACTTCCCTGAGTCTCATTTTCTCTCTTGACTCTGTACTGCAGTATTTAGCAACTTGTTTCAGTCAGCGCTATTTGAAATTTTCCGATGTATTATGAACATGTTGGTTAGATTTTTTTAACCGTAGGACTAAATAAAACTGTGGTGAACAAGATATCCCATTTACAATTGACATTTAGCTCAGAAGGCGCATTTCTGATACGAAGAAGGCTCAAACTGTTACACCACGGTCACGGTTAGTTTAGACTTTTTATCATGACATCAGTTTGAAGGCCTGTTTAGTCTCTGATGACCCTAAGTCGGAGTTTGTTGCAAAGAATATATTTCCCCAAGAAGTCTCATCCTTATCGCGGACCGAAAAAGAATTATGCTACAAAATTTTAGGTGTCCGCTTCAAGCACTGCAACTAAACAATAACAATCACTTCTGCCGTAAATATTTGTCAACATAAGAAAATAAATTGGCACAAACGGATACTGTATTTTTTTCTTCAAATACTTTTATATATTATATTAGAATAAAAGACCAATGTTTAGATTTTGAAATTATATTCTCTGTTGTTGTTGTTCATTCCGTCTAGTGGGGAGGAGCGCTGTTCTTGTATCTGTGAAATTCTCCTTGGTATTCCCTTAATTATCGAAACTTTCTTGAGACATTTCATCCACATATTTCTGTGTGTAATACTTAATTAGAAACATAATTTATTTGCATAATATTGTTTCATTAATTAGATCTTGGCTCATAGGCTTTTTTTGAGATGCAGTAGCTTATTCACAACTAGATTTCAGAACAACAGTAGAGTTCAGGTAAGAAAACAACAACAGGGATGCGAGAAAAACAATGGAGTAGAAATACGAGAACAGCAATAGAGTCAAGATCCTAGAACAAAAATTGAATAAGAGATACTAGAACAACAACATAGTCCAGATACGAGAACTCCAATATAATAAAGATACGAGAAGAATAGCAGAGTCACGAGAACACCAAACAAATCGAGATACGAGAACAACAGTCAAAATGCGAGAACTACAATAGAGTCAAATACGAGAACTCCAACAGAGTCGAAGTACGAGAACTAAAAGAGTCGAGATTCGAGAACTTCAACATAGTCGAGATACGAGAATAACAATAGAATAGAAAGGCTAGCTAGATAGACATCACTAATGACTCTATGTTACCGGTTGCTACCGATTTCAAAGATAGCTCATAAAGGGCGCCCTAAAACTGATGTCTCTCATTGCCACCAACTCGCTCATTCCACGAAACTCTGTCCTGGATCTCTTTTCAGTCCTCGCTTTATTAAGGTTATTTCGCCCTATATTTAAAATTATGCAATTAGTACTGCACACTATATACAATATAATAATTTGTGAATATTTGTATCATTTGTTACGTAATGTAACATTGAAAAGTTTAATTATTTACTCAGAATAGCAATTTGTTTCATTTATTTTTCCGTGTATTAACTATAGTACATGACTATTTGTTTTACTTCTGCAGAAATTCGTAATAGATTAATTATTTCTTTAAAAAGAGTAATACCAGTCGTGTCATTGCTGCAATAAATAGTTATATGCAGCCAGAGAATCCTGGGAATTATACGGCTCCTATGATCAAGTTATCTTTCGGAAAATCGAAGAATGGTCTGTCAATACGCTTCTGTTGCTATTTCTGGAATTTTGGCGTGTTATGTGTTATTTTGGCGTGTTATGTGTTTGTTTCATTGGGTGCTTTTAATCTGTAGAACATCATGAGGCTTAATAGGGAACTTTCCAGTTCATCGTGATATTTTCAAAGAAACTGAACGACAAATGTTGAAATTATTAAGAATGGAAATACATCTTATAGAGTTAAGATCGCACAGAAGACTAACCACGCTCCCGACTGGCTGCTTGATCGAACCTGCACAAGGAAAAAGAATACGATTAGATACTCATTAACGCATTACTGGGTGATTAGCTTAGCCAATGGAATGTCAATGTCATTCTCCGCGATAGGCCCTATATATTACTGTCATTCCCGGCGATTGATCCAGTTGTCACTTCTGTATCTCTATTGTGTAATGTTTAAAATTATTCTTTTGATCAAACTGTCACTCTATGTTCTTAGAGCACCCAAACAATGTGCCGTAAATGTAACTTTTTCATATTCGAAACATACATTCAGATTAGTGTAAAAGCTCCATGACATAAAATGCAATTCTTTTCAACTTAAGTAACCTTAAAACTGATGCGCTCTTGCACAAGAAAACCAGACTGTTTACAGTAAAACTCGTTTATATCGAACCTCTAAAGACCCAAATATTACTCCTTCGTATTCTCATTATGTATATCCTCATGACAATGTGTATATTACGTTTCATGGGGGTTGCGGTTCACTCAGTACTAACCATAAATTAGTTTTTTGCCCGATTTAATACTAATCGTGTTTTACTGTACATAACTTTTCCTAGACTGATGTAAACTTTATAAGTTGCGGTGTACTTCAAAAACCGATCATTTCCGTGTAGACTTTATGGGATTGTATGTAATTATTTAAGAACGTGAAGTGCTCGACAACGTGCAAAAAAAACCAAAAAAACAACTACACCTTGAGCTGAATATCTGACAATGATTGTGCCTGAATGAGCATGGGGAAATGTACGTTTTGCACAAACACAAGTTAACACACTTTTCCAAGAATTTTACTCCGTTTCAAATTACAGTCAAGAGACACCATGACAAGTGATCCTAAGAAAATAAACTAAAGGGGCCAAGTAAAAACTTATAACACGTGTGTCTGCAGAATTGTCAGTGTAGGGATAATAACGAAAACTGGGTAGTAAATAGCCAGATAGCAGAGACACTAACTATCGCCAATGATGATGCATGGTTAGCTCCCTTCAATACTCTTCTACACTAAATCTCTCCATAATTCAATTTTTTCGGGATGCTATATATCGAACACAAACGGGCCTTAATATTGTCTTAGTAACACCTTTAGGTACTTCCATGAACATTGGTTCAAAATGTTTGGTTTTTCTGTGATAATCGGTCAAAGCGTATTGTAAAATTGGTCTTTATTTGTTTCCATTGTAATCGGAGTGACTAAAAATCCATTCCCGGTAATCGTTGATCCCCATGCCCCTGTTGGTCCTCTCCATTGCCTTGCTATTCACCTAAGCGCAATCAGCTTTGTAATCCAGTTATATCTAATGCCATAATCAAATACCTTAATGTAGCTTATAACGAAAACACAAGAAACGATTGCTTTCTTTGTGACCAGTCATTACCAAGTCAGACATTCACTCAAATCCTCTTTGACGATCCTGTGATAATAGTCGTCGATTTCATTTCTTAAAACTGTCATGGATCAGTCATCAATCCATTTGATCCAACAGTAAATTAATACAGAATATAGACCAGTTACCTAAGCATAATATGGAGTAATGAGGAACAGATGATATCGTATTTTGGAGGCATCAATTTGCATTTAGATGGAAGATTTTTTTTAGATAGCCATTCCTTATTAATTAATAAAGTGTCTATTAATTCACTGTAAAAGTATATGGCATCCATATTGGTAAAAAGACACAATTTTAAAATCAACACAAAACAAAATGTAAATGCATAGAAATGATCTCAGCTTATGCAGTGGCGTCTTAAGAATATTATAAGTTCTGAGCAATGCAATGCACTGAAACCTCCTATCGGCGCTACTATTCATTAACAATACGGGCAGCATGATGCCCCAAGAAGCGTGAAACCCTGGGCAACTGCCCAGTGTGCCCATGCCTTAAGACGGCACTGGGCTTATGAAAGTGGTGGATATAACGTAAAATCCTTTTGGACACGTACTGTGACGCATAAATTGGAGCCAGTAGGATCAAGGCAACATCTTGGAATATAGGGGTTACTATTGCTATCACAGGACACATTTATCTGACGTTCCAATCCACTCAGCCGTGACGATTCATTATAACGAGCTGATTAAAGTGTCAGATATATTTTAGTGATGCCCCTACCATGTTTATGATTGATGTGTTTATGATGATTCTCCATTGTATACTATAGTTAGCAGGTAACACTTTATACCTTTTAACCTATAGTTCAAAGTGTAAGCCTCATTTGTCAGGAACAAAAGTTTCTCGTGATGGTATTAACATGACTGTTTTTCATGCATTTTCTAAACTCCATGTGACCGGTCAGATAGGACAGTAGTTGTCTTAAAATATATTTTGTGGTTTACGGCCGATAACTCTGAAATAATAAATACCACCGAGTCCGATGTATATGCAAATCAGAAATATGTTGAATGTAAAAAAATCCAATCCAATAAAGTTACTATTCATCCCGGTAACCTTGACTATAACAGATAGGTGAGCAGGTTAGAGAATTGCATCTATAATAATGACTCATATATAGCTTAGAGGAAAACAATACAACTTGCTCTCCTGTGTTCGCAGAAATTTGGACATAAGGACATTGCCGATTTATCTCAGTCGACCTATACTGTCAGAGTAGTTTAAGGTCTTTAGTAGGCAGTACCGGATTATTCTAGTAGCAAAAGTAGGATATGCTACGGGCCCCGCACTTTCAAGGGCCCCGCACTAAATGCTTTGAAGTTATCAATTACTTACATGTAAATAATATTATTACTGAAATGACAGACATATTTGTCGTACTATCTGGCTGTATAGCAAATGAAAAAATACAATTACTTTGCTATGCAAATTAAACATTTGTGTTTTAATATATATGTGGGGTTTTTTTTAATAATAAAAAAAATTAAGGCCCCCTGTATAACATGTTACAGGCCCCGCACTAGCTTGATCAGGCACTGTTAGTAGGTATTCTGTCTTAGCTAAAACTAGTATAAATAAATTTCCAGTCTGAGATTTTTTATGGATACTAGTACACATTCTCTGCATTTCAAATACATAGTCTTGCACCTGAGCAGTGAACCACCTCCTACTGGCGGGGTAATCATCTACCTCCATTTATATCGTCTGATACAGATGTGATATTTTTTTTTAAAAGGGCCCTGACTTTTCTCAAAGTGAGCATGATCGAACGTTAGGGTATTGGGAACGTTTGAGGCTTTTCTTTAGTCGGGGGTGGTGTGGTGACCTGAAACCTCGAACACCCAGTTTCCAATCCAGCCCTAAGGCCTTTCTTTTTTGACGAAACTTAATTCCATTTTTAATGCAAAAGTACCAGCTTTGTTGTTCACGTTTGAAGTCGATTTGTGTTTTTTTTTTCGTTTTGCTATTGACAGTCACTTCAATTAAAGTCACTGGAAACTGTCGATTAAAGTCTTCTCTGGGAATCCATCATTGCTGACGCACCCCGAAATGTGTGTGTGTGTGCGTGTGCGTGTGTGTGTGTGTGTGT
>QKMX01067272.1:0-13411 GCA_003401595.1 Venustaconcha ellipsiformis | reverse complement strand
TTATTATTATTATTATTATTATTATTATTATTACTGGTGAAACCATACACCAAATGTTACATATGAATTCATGACAGAGTCAAACATATACATTATTGATCCATGTGAATTTGATGGTCTTTCCAATACAGCATGTCAGCACAGTATTGGCTATGTAGCACAGATTATCAAAATAGATGAGTGAAATTTCAAAAGAGCAGCTACAATTGTTCTTGATTCTGATATAAACACACCATCAAATCTTTTTCACCCTTCTGTGGCTTTGATGTCAACAGAGAACTTTTCTTCATAAGTGTTTACAGATCTACAAATAATTACATGTGTGGCTCTTGAAAAGTAATTTTAAATTTGTGGAAGAATGTGTATGGACTATGATCCATCCCTTTTAACAACTTATTTTTATCTAAACCAATTCGAGTTTCATTCAGAAAAATGTATTGCTTTTTTTTAAATCAACTTTTTGAATTCCATTCCACCCTATTAAAGGTAAGCTGACTCATCAAACATCAATAGTAACAATTGTTTGTATGATTTTGTGTACTTCATTACTATTCATCTTTAACACAGTGCAGTTTCATGTACAAACTGGTATTGGCTTACACAGGTTCAGTACTGATTTTTGTATGAATCTTGTATGTACTGATCTGTACATATTGTGTAGTTGATCTTTATATGAATCAGTCCTGTATGTACTGATCTGTACATATTGTGTAGTTGATCTTTATATGAATCAATCCTGAATGTACTGATCAGAACTTTATCAATATCTCTTTCCTGTGAGAAACATGGGTAATAAATTATGCCATCAAATTTTTACCTGGTTACTCCTGTGGTTGAAGAATTGTTATCATCCAAAGACCTCTATACAACACCATATTAACAACACTGTAATTTTCAAATTTGATAATATATTGTTTGAACTGGTACAAGCTATCCTCACCATTTGAATTGAATCTGTTTTTGGAGGACTATGCAAATTTGTTGAATGTGTTAACGATTATTCTTGGAGATTTCAGCTTTAACTTGGGCAGTCCTGGAAACTCGTACACATAAAAACTTTATTTACATTTTCAAAATCAGTCATTTAGCAAACACACCCATAAACATAGTCACATTTTACACGTTTCATCATAGACCCAATAATAATATTCAGCAGTCTTCATTGGTGTCCCATGATCTTGCATCTTGATATAATCCTCTTCAATTAAAAAACCAGTGTATGATAAATTGAACCCAGCTAATGCATGATTTCCATGCAGACCTAAATGCTTTGCTGCATCCCACAACTGAACAGTGCTTGCATTAATTGCTTGACAAGCATGCCCCAGTAATCAAGTATCCATTCAAAAGCAATTTCCATGGTATAATAGTGTCAATTACCAGCTTCATGCTGCTAGCCCAGAATGCCATAAACTAAAAGGCTTTGACTTTCATATGATCTTGCTATTCCTAAAAAATGTAACTTAGTTGATACTGTGAAATCAACCTACTTCAGATCTGAGATCACCAGTTGCAAAGAACATGTAGTTCAATAAAGTATTAATAACAAGCTAATGTCAAGGAACAGGTAGGTGTATGCTACTGCCATCAAGTTTCTTTCCAGGTGACCTTCTGAATGTGTTTGCAAATTTTTTCTGTGATAAAGTGCAGACCATTGAGATCAACTTGACAGTACAATTACAATTGACTTATCACAACACAGAAGTGACAATGAATTTTAAAGGCAACCTTTAATGGCATTTGTGCCTGCCTCTACAGATTTCATGCACACAATCCTAAAGAAAGGATCTCCTTAGTCAAATGGTATTAGTGCCTCTCACAGATCCAGTGTATTCCAATCATTTTTCAAAGTTGACTTTGTAAATCCACTGTGAAAGAAACCAGTGTGATTAAGAAACTACTGCTCTGTTTCTAAACTAACATTTATGTACAAAAATATCTTCTAAAAAGTTGTTCTGTCCCAACTTTTATCTCATTTCCATTTAAAAAGTCTTTTTAGCAATTTACAGTCTATTTTATTTCCCACAACACAGTACTAAAACTGCTCTTCAGAAATATTGACCTCACTGCTTTGGATAGTCCACATATTCCCTGCCTTATCTACAGCATTTGACACAGCAGAGCAAGATATATTACTCCATTGTCTCCAGCATGTATATGATTCACCCTTACTATGGTTTGGGTCATACTTAGTTGAAAGGACACAAATTGTGTTCATAAATGGCAAACTTTCCAGCCCAGTTCATTTGTGTTTTGGAGTTCCACAGGGTTTGGTCCTTGGACTTCTTCTCCTTATTCTGTACACTTAGTCCCTCGTGTGTCATAGGTCATCATCCGTGTGTCATAGGTCATCATCCGGTATCTCACCAGTTTTATGCTGATGACATCCAGATATACAAATCTAGTCAACCAAATGAAGATGATGCTACCATCCAGCTCATAGAGAGGTGCATTTCCAATGTGAAGTCATAGATGACATGTAACAAGTTGCAGATGATTGATGCTTAAAACTAAAGCCTTTTGATCACAACACCAAAACTTTTTCATTCCTGTCATTTCCCTCAAACAATTAGTATCAGCAACACCAACATTAAATTCAGTTACTATGAAACCTAGGTGACACTCAGCATTCTCCCATCACACCAACAGGTCAGGAACATGTACATCATTAGCCATTATTGTGCTGAGTGCCATAAAATGCTGCTTCATACAGACATATGTACATATGAACATCAACATGACTACATCTCCTGGAAGAAGGAATGTTTTCATTTAAGCACCTCATGCAGTACTGTCTGTACTTGCTTATAAGTTGAGTCAAACTGCAAAGAGCAAAGATCTGTAGTATAATGAGCCAGCAGATCTAAGTGTTTGCTGTTCATTTTACAGACTATTCTTAGAAAATCAGCTTAAACCCAAGACTGCAAGTGTATTATGTGATTACAGATCTGGATTAGTGCAGTTTCCAGTTAGACTGGTCTTATGAGTAAGTATATATGGTATATATATTTGGTCCTAAATGATCAGTGTTGCAGATGTGACCACCCATGTTTGGGATACCTGCATTACAGTGAACTAGTCTGAAAACCAGACCCTTGTGACCTTGGAGTTAAGTGAATGGTCACTTTTCTTACATGCTTGTAATTCAGTGAGCTTCAGAACAAAGACCCTTTTATGTATGCAAATTAACTTTGATCAGAAGTTGGTGTTTTGTTGCTTTTCAGTAATAATAAGTTAATAGCAATCACATATAAGAAAATATATTTGTTACCAAATTTTGTATGTGGGAGTTCCTTGTGTATTTTTGAAATATATCAATATTCAGCAATTAAACTTCTTGAATTCCTACAATATCATTTTCATCAGGAGAGCATCACTCTCATTTTGGGATCTTGTTACATTATGTTTCAATTGCTTTATTTCAAGATTACATGAAACTCATCACTGCAATGCACCTTCATGTTTTACCTGCATTATGTATGTTTCACTGCACTGCAGATTTGTATAAGAGCTGTAACTGATGCCTCGTTTTTATTTTGGGTTTTGTTCCTGATAGGTGAAATGGATGATGTACTGGATTGTGTTTGCATTATTCTGCTGCGTGGAGACATTTTCTGATGTGCTGTTGTCATGGTAAGACAGTTTTTTTCCAGAGGTTTGTTAACTTTGTCATCATCAGTCTTTGTAGTTGTAATATGCTTAGAAGAACTACTGAAAGTATCAGTTTTAAAGGGATGTTTTTTATATGTACACCATAAGGCATAGCAGATCATGTTATGATATTGCCTACCCATTTGTCTGATACTGATTTTATGTCAGCACAAAAATTTAAGTTCTCCACCATGTACTCTTACCAAACTTTATGAGAAGTTTGCATTTGGGTCAAGTAAGAAATTTATTGATTTGGGTCAAAGGTCACTTGTCTATGTCACAATGACTAAGAAGGAAAACTGTTTCTATACAATAACATTTTTAACATGTTGAGCAGATTTTGTAAATGACTTGATTTTTAATATAAGAATGGCACCTTTTGAATTTGATGAAAATGGTCAAGGTCACAAAACTCTTAAGAATAAATAAATTTCCACACAATATCTTGAGTTCTTTAATACCTACTATGACTGAATTTTGGGGTTAGCATGAATTTGAAATAAGGAAGGTATCTATATTTATTTGGGTTCAGAGAGTTACAGCCTAGTGTCATGGGCACTGGAAGAGAAATATATTTTCTCAAATTTGTTTGGATTTTGGACCATATGTTGTGACAGAATTTTGTTGTCAGCATATTAGATAAGAAAGACAACAGTTGATTTTGTGGTTGAAAAGTCAAAAGTCAGGGTCAGAGAGGCTGTAATAAGAAAAATGGTTTCCACAAATTTACTTGGATTTTGTACCATATGTTGTGAGAGAATTTTGTAGTCAGCTTATTAGAAAAGGAAGATACCAGTTGATTTTGTGGTAAAAAGGTCAAAGGTTAGAGTTAGAGAGGCTGTAAGAAGGAAAATGGTTTCTACAAAATAACTGAAGTCATATTATCATAAACCATGACCAGGCTATGTGGATGGTTTGCATTTGAGACAAAAAAAAAAAGACTTCACTTAATATTTAGGTCAATAGTTCAAAGGTCACAGTCACTTGAGAATGAAAGAAGGAAAATGTTTAAGAAAAACATCTTGATGGGGGGGAGAAGGCATATAATATACCGTTGAAGAAATCTTCTCGAATTCAGAACCTGTTGCCTTAGAAGTTTTGCTTGAGATTTTAAAAATTTACTTAAGGTATGTCACAATGCCAGGTCTTCTATGCTATAGCTTTGATAACAGTAAAGAAAAGTATTTTTCTTTCAGCGTACATTTTTTCTCTGTGCAGCTTCCTCATGGAGTAGTCATTTGCACAATGACTAAATAATGGACTATTACCAGTCTCTTGAATTCCAGAGGTTATTGTGATAAAGCAAAGAAGTAGAATACACCTGTAGTGTTATTTAACACCTGTTATGTTTGGCATCACCAGGAATGTTTGGGACTGTATCTATCATATTCTTGTGAATAAAAGCAGGGAGGGACACAATTAGCTTTTTGGACATAACATGTTAATTTGATTATGTATTATGGTGGGATATATGATTGCCCTTGTCATGTGAAATGTAAATAACATTCCAAGAGTTACATCAGGTTGAGAGATAGCAACAAGCCATTGAGAGGTATTTGGTTTGGAATTGAAGTTTGTGCAAGTGTACAAGTGGTAAATAACGTCTGCATGTACTTTACACACTTTTAAGTTGAACATGTTTACCATTGCTGCATGTTCAAATACCAAACTTTTAAATGTTTTCCAACACTATTTTGTTATATCTTACAGAAAACTGATCAAACTTACGGAAAAATTTTGACTGCCTTACTGAGACAATCACGTCAGGGTTGGCAGGTCTCCTCATGGTATGCTCAAATGTCAAAATTGTCTTTATGATTGCACCCCTAACAACAGTGTAGCTTCCTTGGTAACCATATGGAAAATGTAATTTTTACTTATTCAAACTGCCAGGACTGTTTGAAAGTTTCTTAGAACATATTCTAAGTTGCATCTGGTTTGGCTTCCATAGCAACTGGAAAACCTATAGATACCACTTATCTTCCACCTGGTCTGGCTATTGTTATTAATATTTTAAAAAACTATCTTAAAATAATTTTGTCTCTGAAACTACCTTACCATATCAGACCAGATTTAATTTGTAGAATGCTATGATGAACAGGTTTCACATTCAGTGTACCATCTAGTTCAACTGACGGTACTCAGATTAAAAATACAGTTAACCAGGATGCCAAATACCACCATTTGCCTGAAAAGCTATTTCTCAACCTAAGGAACTGCTCTTATTATATCAGTTGCCTTTTATACCAATATTTGCGACATGGGCCATATCAGGTCCACAAGGGTCTCTTAAGATCATGGGAAGGGACATTCTTTTTATTTTTGTAGGGTCATTTTTTATCCAGTAATGGCATTTTTTTATTCAGTGAACTTCTTTAAAATGGATTAAAAACCCCAGAAAAATGCATTCACCTTTGGATAAGAACCTTGAAAAATCCATGTCAATTTAAATAATAGCTGTAGAGACAGAGGTACTTGCACTTTTAGTTCACCTGCATATTCACCATTAGATATGGATGTCATTATTAGAATTAGACAACCCTTTGTACAATTTCACAGAAACCATCATTGAGAATATGACAGTATTTGACAAAAAGCATCTGGGAACAAATATCTTTCAAGTTTGTAAAAATTATGCTGATTCGTTATCAAATATAGTCACCAATGCTAAATAATATATATAAATTTAAATAGCCTTTCAGACACTGCTGAACTGAATATGACCACATTGGTTAAATTACTAAGAAAAACAACTTTAAATGATCTCTCAAAATTTAACCATATTTGACAAAGTACTCTAACATGAAAACCTTTCAATTTTATACAAAAGATTCATTATTCAATATGATCTTTGTTAGTTAAATAGCATAAAACCTCAAATTGGCAAAAATAGTTCTGATCCACCATCTAATACATCCATTTACACAGTTTTTAAAAACCATTAAATGTCAGAAATCATGATCCTAACCAAGATTTCTTGGCTAATTGCTCATGCATTTGGCTTTAAGGCAGATGTCATCCAGGTGAGCAATCTTTTGCACACTTGGATCTCTTGTTATAGGCATTAGTTATCAGGATTTCAGAAAAGATTTGCTGTCATCAATTCAGATTTTATGCAGTCAATAAAATCAGGCTCAAACCAGCCAAATGTACTTTTTTTTTCTTAGAATGTAATGGTCCTTGCATATGCAAGTTTGATGAGATCAATAAAAATTAAATCTGCATAGCTGATGAATAAGATGCTATAAAGTCCACAAATTAAGTCACTTTGCAGACCCAGTTGGCATTTTGACCTTGTACATGTGAAGTTTTCTGTCCAAGCCACACACTACAGTTTAGTATGCAATTTGGTTTTGGAGGGGGTGAGATGAGATACATTTCCTATGCCATCAACAAATAATCTTAATATCATGGTGCTTTGGGGGATGACAATTCCATATTTGACCTACAAAGTTGATTTTGGAAAAACATTATCATTAAATTAAAAGTTTTGTTCATTTTTTTTTTTTAATTGGGGTGCTTCCATTAAATTTAATTTGCCCAACAACTATTTTTAGTTTGATAGCTAGTTGGGCTATTTCATCACTTTTAAATTGACCTTATGCAAGAAGGTAGATCACTTGGTCTACTGTACACGTGATTTGACAACTACTTAACCTCCGACAAACATTCTGTGAAAATGGCAGGCATGATAACACTAAGTGCTATGCCAGATGACATTGGTGAGCAATATTTGCCATACGAAACAACATTGAGACAGAAACAAAAAGCGAGAGCATTTAGTAAATGCTCCTAGGTTGATGATGTGAAGCTTTTTCATATTGGGAATGAAGAAATTCAAGTAAAATGCAGGATATTTAGGAGTCAACGCAACAGCGAAGAACTGATTAAACTATCTTTGCAATTGATACTGCAAAGCAAACGAGTGACTGAAGCCCTATGCAGCAGTAAATCGGGGTAAGTATCAAAACCTTTTTGATTATATATTTTTATATGAAGGCTGCTTTTTAAACAGGAGTATCTTGTGTATTCTGGTTTTGGTGATAATGTGTCTGTGTTATCGATCAGCCGATTCAGTGCTATATGCATGTATGTTGTGTATATGTACACTACAGTCTGTACAGACCTGTGTACTGTGTAGAGTTACTTGGCAAATAAATGTTTTAATTTCACTGATACATATATTAAAATTTATTCTTACTATTGTTGAAGTGGTAAAATTACAAAAGCATGAATCAGACTGCAATAGACAATGTATAGTTTTTGTATGTATATAATGACCTTTATGTATGTGCCACTTTTTCAATCTGGGTACCTTCAAACTTATTTTGTCAAACTAGCAGATTCATTTTTTCTTATTGTGACATTTTCAGAGTTTCTGGTCAATGTGCCCATGTTTACACATTTTTAATGACCCTCAAAGACTGTATTTTGGAAGGATTTAAAGACATACCTGCACAACCATAATTCACATGTTTGCCTCAGCAATGTGACAAACCGAGAGATGCAAAGATACAAGCTAAGCCAGTTTCGACTATGTTCATCACCAAACCAGAAAAACGTAAACAGAAAGTTGAAGCCACTTAATAAATTGTTTGAAGAGAACAGGTAAGAAAACATTTTTTTACATTTATTGTTTGTTGGTGCATGTAAAACTCAGTTGATCTTCAAAAGGCATGTTCTGAATGCTGGTTATAGTCCTTGGGGGGCTAAGAGTTATTTCAAATTCGTCTGGCACAAGGAATTTGAAAATGTTCATAAATTGTTCGTAAATGAATCCAATATAGTATTTAAATTTATCTTTCACATGGCTAATCACTGTTGCTACTGTACATTTATTCAATGTTAGCTCCCTTAGACATGTTTTCTCTTGTTCTTTTGCCTCTCTTGTACTTTCATGCCTCAGTTCTTCATTAATAAGTACTTGCAGAGCAAGTGTCTCTTTCAATGCTCTGTTCTCTGCAGCCAAAGCAAGGAGATCCACTGTTGATACACCTGAAAGTAGAAACTTTACCGTTCAGATATTCTTCATTGTATAAGAAAATTTGTACAACTTAAATTTTTAATTTGCTTAGTCATTTATGCCAGTTATTCAACTATCCACTTTCAGATTCCATTAAAAAAAGCCATAGAAGTTCCAGGACAAGAACATACAGACTGCAAAGATCTGGACTTTAAAAAAAAACCATTAAGTTTCCTTCTCTGTTGGTAAATAATGACAAATGGTCTAGTCTAGCTTTGTCGGAGGAAGAAGCCATATCAATAGAAAGGAAAAAAATGGGACCAGAATGCTTGTGATAAGGAGAAAGAAAACAGAATAGCTGCATCAACTTTGGAAGATTTATGCTAAGAAAAGTGTGTATGACATTGACAGGTAAATTCTTGAACAGTATTTTTAAGCCAAAACCATTTAAATCAGCTGCCACAAGTTATGGTATTTTCATTGGAAAAGTGGCAAAAACTAAGTACATGAAGAAGACAAATAATCATGTACATGCCCGGTTTCATTGTGAACCCATTATTTCCATTCTTTGGTGCATCGCCAGATGGAAAAATATGTGAAGGTGGGCAGTCTGGAGTTCTGGAAGTGAAGTCCATTTTCTAAACAGGACTGGACTGTTGCTAATGCCTTAGAGTCGTATGAGAAGGACACCATTTCTTGACAAGAATGGAAGAGAAGTTGCACTCATAAGGAATCATATCTACTGGTTTCAAGTGCAAGGCCAGCGGTTAGTAACTGGTGCAAATTTTTGTGATTTTGTCACACAAGACAGGACCTTCACATACAGAGGATTTTGCCAGATAAAAAGGTGATGGGAAGAAGTATTTTGGAGAAGTGTTCTGCACTCACTTTTCATGTGTTTAAGAAATGAAACAAACAAATAACATGTACCAAGATTTTAATTTTCCTATAGGGTGACATCTTTCAACAGGCAGTCATCATTCTCTTGACTTGCATCAGCAACAGCCAGTAGTTCAACATTTTCTTCTGAAATGAAATAACAAGGGCTTTTCTTTCATTGGATTCAAATAAAGTGCTAAAATTCTGACTGTATTCTTTATTGCTTTATTGTAATATGAATAATGGTAATAGTGATCTTATTTTTAAAAAAAAGATGAGACAATGTCCTGTACTAATCTACTTTGCAGGCAAATTAAAAAGGAACACGGTTTTAATAGCATGCATATAGACATACCTGTATGCACACAGTAGAATGCATATAGATCTATTCACTTTATTTCCTTCCTCTCTCTCTTTCTCTCCCACCGACTGACACTCCTCCAAACATATGAAGCCACATAGTCAACATATATAGTACATGATAGTGAATACAATTACAATTTGACATGGGGTTTTCACCAGAAGATGATGACTAGATGGTACTAAATGAAAATAGTGCCAGTCAGGTGTCCAGTAATGCTACTACAGGGGCTGCTCCTAAAGGGACGAATATATCAACATAAAGTTTTCACTGAAAGTCTGCTAGTGATGTCTGATTGGTTCTAAATGAAAATAATGCCAGTCAGGTGTCCAGTAATGCAACTACAGGGGCTGCTCCTAAAGGGACGAATATATCAACATGAAGTTTTCACTGAAAGTCTGCTTGTGATGTCTGATGGGTTCTAAATGAAAATAATGCTGATCAGATGTACAGTATGGCTGACACAGTGGCTATATTGAAAATGTTATTGCTCCAGAATTGATAATCATATCAACATGTGGTTTTTATTTAGCAACTTCATGTGATTGTTCTAACAGTGCCGTTCAGAGAGTCAGTATGCCTGATACAGTGGTCATTTTGAAAATCTTATCACTATTTCTCCTGAATGGTCATAACAGCATGGGGGTTTCACTGAAAGACTTCATAGGATGACTAGTTGATTGTAAATGAACAAAGGTACCAAGATGACTTTGAATATAAGTGCAACAATGACCATCTTGAAAATCACATAATCACTACTTCAACATGGTTGTTGGTATCAGCATTGTGATTTAACCAAAAGACTTTTTAAAATGTCGAGTTGGTACTATATGTAACCACAGTGTGTCACTCTGATATGGAATATAACTACCATGGCATCCATCTTAAAAATCTTGTTGTTGCTACTCCTCCAAAATAGAAAATCATATCAACATGGGGTTTCACCAGAAGTTTTATTGATGCTTTGTTGGTCCTGTTGAACTTGATGCCAAGTTGACATCCAATATGTCAATCACAGCAGTTAACTTAAAAATCTTATTATCACTGAAGAATATTGATGATGGTTTCAACACTAGTTAAAATGAAGAAATGATCTTTACCTTGAATTCCTGGAAATTTGTTTCAGCCAGTATAGCATCAGCCCCTTCAAGGGATTCTTATCCATATTACTTTCCTTGTTCAAGGGACACTTTTCAGACCTTGCATTTTCATTTAATTTAAAACTGAAGAAAAATAATATCAGTTTGCCAAAAACATTAAACTTTTGACACAGAACCAGGCATTCAGTCATGTTCACACATTGCACTTGATGACCTGTTTTTCTTAATCGAGAAATTAAATTCCTCATGTTCAGTCCATTTGTAGTGAATCTTTCCAAAAACACTTAAATAACAGCTCTTTTCCTCATGACCTTCTGTCAGCCTAGCTGCATTGAATTCCTATGCAGTTAATTATACAGGTGTGCAGACTGCCCACTTTTAAATTGTACTTCGTACAATTACGCTTTATAGGAAAATAATGACAAGTGGTAAAAATCAATTGGCTGGTCCAGATGCATAGTTACTTATCCTAAATTTTACCATCAGTAAATTATGGACTATTGGTTGGATTGCAAATTAATTCTGGTTAATGGATTAATGATGTCTGTCCAGACGTTTGTCCATCCATCTGTCCAGCTAAAATCAACACTGAATTAAAGAGTTTGCATTCAAGTCATTTTCTCATACTTTTGCTTGTAGCGTCACATGACTGGTAAGTAAATGTTTCCTGAGGAATGCTACAGCCATCAGAGAAAACTAGGTACCAAATTACCATTACCTTCATATCAACATTAACTATACTGTCACTAGCATATCACAAGAGACCAATACACTCTTATTTGATTTGTGATCACTCTTAAAATAAATAATAGTCAAGTCACTTTCCTTTTCCTTAATAATTCCTTACTACAGGTAATTCTGTTGTCAGAATATAAATGAGACTCTGCTCTATGGCTTTAATGGGGTTTTCTGTTGGGTTTTTTTCAGGTTGCCCTTCTATTATGAAGTAAAGATAGTGTTTGTGTTTTGGTTGCTATCTCCTGTGACCAGAGGATCGAGTTTTCTCTACAAGAAATTTGTGCATCCATCTCTGGTCAAGAGAGAAAAGGTAAATCCAAGAACAATCAGTAGATTATCTTATCTGTGTGGCTGTCCATTTGCCAGGTTATTTAGTCTGATCAATAGGTTCAACTCATCACTAAAGGGTTTATATTTTTATGAGACTGAAAACTTTTAGTTGGTATTATTTAATCAATATCTTGTTGATATGCCAGTAAACCCAATACACACATATACATTTATTTTAAATGGTTGTATTTACAATTAAAAAATTACATTTTCCATGTGACATATCAAACACTCACTATCTGGTAGCCTTAAAAAAATCATAATGTAGCAGCTATAAAATGACATAAGTTCTAATTTTGTGTGTGTTTGTGCACACACACAAACCTAGTGCATGCATTGTGGAAAATCCATGTTAACACAATCAGGCTTAATCATTTCATGTATTTTCTGTCATGGACTGGTTGAATTTTTTGTTGTGGATGGATTAATCTGTGTTGCCCAATTTAAAAAGTCGTATAATTAAGATATAGTGAGTATCCGCTACATCACATGGAGTTCAAGTATACAGTGAATGACACGTTTTAAGTTGTACACAATACCATTTTGTATTCAAAGACTCCGCGAGAGATAATAAACACATTATTAGATAAGATGCATGTTTAAAATAAAAAAAGAAACCCACTTGTGCAATAGTTTTTTTTTAATATTTCATACCTATGTGCTGCTATAATAGACTTATATTATAACCACAGTATTGAAAAATTAATGGGGAGAATACAAATGTGTATATACCACTTGCAACCAGTATTATGAGAAAATAAGTTTATGTACCACTTGAAACCAATATTATGAAAAAATAAGAGTATATACCACTTGGAACCAATATTATGAAAAAATAAGTGTATGTACCACTTGAAACCAATATTATGAGAAAATATGTTTATATACTGCTTGAAACATATTATCAGAAAATAAGTTAATCCCATTATGTTTCTCAATGCATATATGAAGTTCAAATTTGATTTTGCACAAAAAACCAAAAAACATTTTCAGTCAGAAATTAATTACCCTTATTTCATGTCATTGATAAAAGTAACATCAAAGTTCTAAATCATCTTGATCATTAAGAATCATAGTGGCTGAATAAAAGTGTCACTCATCAAATGGTGCTTGAAGATAGAAAGTGATGAAGAAAGAAGCCTTTTTCATAAAAATCATTCCACTGCCTTCAATACTTCATAGATGTATTTGTCATATTTAAGAATACACATCCTCTCAAATATTTTCTAATTCTACAGATAAATGTATTTGCATATGGCTTACAGTAACATCTTTAAAGGAGGTTTTGCAAAAAGGGCAGACTTTAAAAAGGGACAATTTAACCCTTTCCCTCATCGAGTGTATGGCTATTTAGCCCTTCAATATGCATGTAGCAAAGTTACCCAGTAC
>QKMX01067158.1:0-10341 GCA_003401595.1 Venustaconcha ellipsiformis | reverse complement strand
CCTTTGTCCCCATTCAATATGTGATATACATTAATACTAGAAAAGTCTTTGTCCCCCATTCAATATGTAATATGCATTAATACTGGAAAAGCTTTTTGTCACCATTCAATATGTGATATACATTAATACTAGAAAATCTTTTGTCCCCATTCAATTTGTGATATACATTAATACTAGAAAAGCCTTTGTCCCCATTCAATATGTGATATACATTAATACTAGAAATGCTTTTGTCCCCATTCAATATGTGATATACATTATTACTAGAAATGCCTTTGTCCCCATTAAATATGTGATATACATTAATATTTGAAAAGCCTTTGTCCCCATTCTGTATGTGATATGCATTAATACTGGAAAAGCTTTTGTCCCCATTCAAAATGTGATATACACTAATACTAGAAAATCTTTTATCCCCATTCAATATGTAATATACATTAATACTAGAAAAGCCTTTGTCCCCATTCAATATGTGATATGCATTAATACTAGAAAAAGCCTTTGTCCCCATTCAATATGTGATATACAATAATACTAGAAAATCCCTTTGTGGTAGTCAACATATGTCATGCAATGTTAGCTATTTCTTGACACATCCCCCATCCCCATCATCACACTTCATCACAAAAATCCAAACCCCTCTCTATGTGATGTCACAAATCTCTTACCCCCCTTTCTTTTCAACAATTTCTTTTAATACTGAAAAATGTATTGTAAATCAATTAACTATGTAGACATAAAAACAATCTTTTATGTAAGATAGTGTTTAATTAAAATTAGGCTTTTATAAGGACTGCTTGGCTGGTTTAAAGTTTATAAAATTATTTAAAAACTTTAATTAATTTTAAACATAAAATGAAATGTAAATTAAACACATCAATCACTTCAATTCATACTGACAATAAACTTTCAAAAAATCTGCAAAAGATCAAAGGGTTTCAAATCTGAAGTATTTGTAAATAAATTACTTCTCTTCATAGTTATCATTCTCCCAAGGCAAATTAAGATGCTCCTCCTTTGAACGAACATGCAATCTATTTGTTGCTAGATTAACATTGTTGATTGGAAGGGATTCCAAATCAAGCTACTCCTCATCAATCAAAGCCACACTTTCTACATTCTCTGCATTTGCTAGGATAACCAACATTTTGCATTGCCTTCTAAGCGACTCTCATTGGTCTGATGTGTTTCGATGGAACTGCTATTTGTTTGTGAAGGTCTAAGTGACTGTGCAGCATGACCAGGGAGCTGAAGTACATGTGGCATATCTTGCAAATCCTCTCATTCAGCACTGATTGAAGTGAAGGGCAATAAAGATTGTAAGGAATTGTCTGGTGATTGAGGTAAAATGTCTTTAAGTTTGAGACTTTGAGTTGCAAATAAGGATGGAAATTTGTGCAAGGCTCCATCTGTTGCTCATTTGGAATTTTAAGGTCTTTAGATGTTTGAACAAGAGGTAAAGAGGGAGGAAGAAGATTGTGTTTTATAATGATGAAGTATGAGCTTCTTGCTTTCGAATAGTACATGTTGTTGTCACACTTCACAATCTGAAGCAAGTATTGGCTTGAGCAGACATGGGTGTCATATCAGTTTTGATCACTATACAATATATCCTGTTCCATGAACTCTGAATTTAATGGATCCATATACTGAGCAATGGTTGGGTCTACTGTCAACTGTGACCATATTTCAGTCAACATTTTTCTGGCAAATTCAAAGCCTTTTTTCTCTAGCTCTATGTCAATTGTCTTACCTCATTCCTCTAAATGGCTGCCATAGTTGTCATAAGGTAATATTAATCCACTCAGTTCCCTGATCGGTGGTGCCACCTTTGTCACCAGTCTGTTACAAAGCACTTTGTCCTGGAGCATTTGTTGCAACAAAGACAGAGTCAAGATTGTGTTTCAAGAAATGGTGGATGGCAACCTTAATGATGATTTGATACTGTGTGTTTTCCTCCAGCCCACTATCAACAGTATAGACAGGAATTGGCTTGACCAATTTATCAATACCAATCCTGTTTATTGCACTGTCAGACACATCAAACTTTTCAAAGTCAAATCCATGGCTGAGTGCTGTTGATGCGGAGTGTTTTCTAGATGGGATGGCTATAAACGCTGGGTCAGAAAAGCCAACAGTATCTCTGTTTTCAAGACGATTGTGATGGATCTCAATGCTGGCATACACCAAGGGTATAAGTTTGTGGCAGGCAGCAACTACCCAGCATAAGGTCAGGAACGCTTACTTTACATCCAGTGTGCATTAGCAGCAAGCAGACCAATTGTGACATTTATTGTCCTGACTGATAAAACATTCCTCATCTGGTGCAAAGTGGAAGACAGTTCTTCCAAATGTCTTATTGTAGTCGTGCAAACCTGTCCATCAATATGTTTAATGTGATAATCATAATGCGCTCTAATTAACTTTACTGGGACAGTGGTTACATGACGCTTACCTTCTTACAATGAGCTATGCTTAGAAAGTAGACAAATGTATAGTCCAGTTCGGCTTATATTTAAGCCGTCATATCTTAAATTCTCTGTTAATTGATCTAAGGCTTTGATACTTCTGTAGACTTTGCACTTTTTCATGAGAAGGTGAACCATACATTGTGGTATCCAGAATAGTTTGCAAAATAACAACGCTTGTTCCTTTTTTTGGTTGACCACATCTGCCCTCATATTCAGTTTTGTGCACAGTTTAGTATTATCTTCCAATGAAGTATTTAGTTTTTTTTTTCTTCAAGTCCCTTGCTTTCTGGAATCTTCTTTGATTATCATTCTTCCTCTTTAGTTTCTTTTCCAACTCAGTTTTTCTTTTTTGTTTATCTTTTAACTAAGTTCTGCTCATTTGAAAGTAGTCATTGTTTCTGCCAATTATACAAACCAACAAGGTCAGAATTTATGACATCATTTGGAACTTTAAACAGTAGCATTTCTAACAGTAGCAAAATGGCTTTTAGAAGGCAATGTTTCAGAATCAAAAGTAATGACATTCAAGATGTAAGTTGTTTGTTCATTGGACTCTAAATTATCCTGAGTAGAAACTTGAGAGTAGAAACTTGTTTTGAAATTGAAGATGCTTGTTTTTGGTCCATAAGTTAAGAAGTGATCCTCTTTTCATAATGGAGATTGCCTTGAGCTCTTGCATCATACGGTTAACTTTCTCAGCCAGATATTTGTAATTCTTTATAATAAGTTCATCTTGGCACATCTCTTTGGTTTTTGTAGGACATGGTAGCACATAAGCATTAAATAAAGACTGAAATAATTTATTTTTATCTTTTGCTATGGACTGCCTAAAAGTCATGAGAATTAAAACTAATGTGACACTGGAAACCTTACGCTGTATGGTTTTACTTATGTAACACTGGAAACCTTGCGTTGTATGGTTTTACTTATGTAACACTGGAAACCTTGCGTTGTATGGTTTTACTTATGTAACACTGGAAACCTTGCGTTGCATGGTTTTAATAGCGTAAATGCTACTAGTGTCACACGCTGGCTTAATCCTCAAAGTTCTTCTCTCTCCTCATCCTGTATTTTTTTGATTGCTTTCTTTAATGTCATCAAGCTTCAAAGACTCTTTGTACCAGTAGGACTGTTTATAATCTAGCACTGTGTCAACAAAACTTTTCAATAAAAAGAAAGAAAAAAAAGCTCATATTTGATATGTTTATTCCCATTAATTTATGGTGTCCCAGCATGACACAGGGCATAACCTTGGTGCTATTTAACTAATTACATTTGTTGGTTTTTAATCACATAAAAAATGTTGAAAGATTAAATGTTCACTGCAGACTGAATACAGTCTTTCAACTTAATAAACTCTGTTGATCTCATTGGACTATTGTCAGGATATGGATAACATGTCAGCCTATTGCTTTACTTTTCCAAAATCTAAGTTTAATCACCAGCAATACTGCAGTTTATTTAGTCTATATTTTGTTTTTAAAGTGTGTACTACATTATATTAAAAGAAGAATAACATAATTAAAAACAACAGTAAAACCAGCTAAAGGTTATAACAATTACCCAACATATCATGTGAGATAACAATATAATTATAAGTCGTCCATGAAGATTTATCTATTGCAGATAAAAATAAACTGAGGATGCAGGTCACAAAATCTTTCTTGTTCTGATATTAGTTTTCAAAGTAGCTTTCCACGCTCATATATTTTTATTTATTTCTTCAACACCCCCTTCCCCCTCGGCACACTTTATCACAAAATTTTGCCTTTCCCCAAGCCCCTGTCACTGTGTAGGATATGTGAATGAGTCCTTCTCCCCATTCAATTCTTGGTATAACTAATACTGGGAGATCCCTAGTCCCCATTTAATGCATGATATGTACTAATACTGGAAGAGCACTTGTCTCCATTCAATACATTATAGGTACTAACACTGGAAGAGCCCTTGTCCATATTCAGTATATATTATGTACTAAAACTGGAAGACCCCTTGTCCCCATTTAGTATGTGACATATACTAATACTGAAGGAGCCCTTGTCCCTATTCAGTATGTGACATGTACTAATACTGGAAAAGCACTTGTCTCCTTTCAATATGTGATATATACTAATGCAGGAAATGCCCTTGTCCCCATTTAATGTGCAAAATTATAGATACCAACAATGGAAGAGTTCTTCATGTCCTATAATATCGACCTGATAAGCATGATGGTTTTGGTTAGTTTGTTTTCCCTTTATGTATTTCTCCATAAGCTATATTTCTTTAATCAAACTTTTTACTTTTTTTCAGTCACCCAATAATCAAGTGTTTTATTACTTCACCTCAAGTGATGGTCGTTTCCAGTTAGACAGTGTCACTGGTATTATTTTTGTACGCAGAAACCTGTATACTGAAACACAGAACAACTTTACAGTAAGAATTATTTTTTTGAAATCTGATTTTTTTTCCCATTATTTTTCTTACTGTTCATTTAGATGTTTTCTTTATGGATTTTCTTGACTTTAGTATGAAGAGTAGCCTTAAACACTAGATGACTTTCAGTGATCATGATATCATTGATTTTAGTATAAATTTCCTCAGAAAGGTCTTGGAGATTTTGGTAAAATTCTTAAATATTGAAAAGATGACGCATTTTAGTAGGTGATTTCAGTATTTAACTTTACTTCACTTTAGAAAATAACTTGAAAGGCCATTTGAAGATTAAAGTGTGTTAGTATATACAGTATTTGTGTATAAGAGAGAGTGAATTTCCTTAGGACTATATGTCCTTAAATCAATTTAATTGTTCATATGTCTATCAATTTAATTGTATGTCTAGTAATGTAATTGTTCATATGTCTATCAATTTAATTGTTCATATGTCTATCAATTTAAGTTGCTTTCATTTTCATAATCATTATACTCTACCCATGACAGTCAAAGGGCATACATTGATATGATTGCCCATCTAGCTATCTTTATATTCATTTGTTTGTCTGTCTGTCTGTCTGTCTGTCTGTCTGTCACACTTTGGTTAAGTTTTACACTTAGGTTACTCTCAAGGTACCATGGTAGGATATCTATGTTTATGAATACATTTCAAGTTTGTTAATGAATTTTACTAAAGATTATAACCATATTAAATGTAATGCAATTGTCAAGTTTACAAGTAAAGAATAAAAGATATTTAATGATACATAAATACATTTGTTTCCTTTGTATAGACAGTCCATGATACATTCGTGTACATATTTTTTTTGTGACAGTCCATGATACATTAGTGTATATATTTATTTTTTATTGATGGTCCATGATACATTAGTTTATTTTTTGACAGTCCATGATACATTAGTGTACATATTTATTTTTTATTGACAGTCCATGATACATTCGTGTACATATTTATTTTTTATTGACAGTCTGTGATACATTGGTGTATATATTTATTTTTTATTGACAGTCCATGATACATTAGTGTACATATGTATTTTTTATTGACAGTCCAAGATACATTCATGTACATATTTATTTTTTATTGACAGTCCGTGATACATTGGTGTACATATTTATTTTTTATTGACAGTCCGTGATACATTGGTGTATATATTTATTTCTTATTGGCAGTATTCTATCTATGCTGAAGATGGGGGTTCACCACCAAAGAGGAGTGCTACCATCCAATTGACAATCGCCCTCTTAAGGAACAACTTTGCCCCCTATTTCATCAATGAGCCTTACACTGTTGACATTACCAACACCATGTCCCCTCTGATTTCCCTTGTTCAAGTTACAGCCAGGGATGATGACATCAATGTAAGGAAATGACAACTGTGTATAGACAGGATACGACATCAGTGTTCATTTCAAATTACATCAGTGTTCAATTCAAATGACATCAGTGTTCATTTCAAGCAGAATGTGAAACTAGATGAATAATTTCTACAATATCTGAGCACCATATGGAACTTACTGAGTGTGTTACCTAAGTTTCATTTAAACTGGATACAGATTTAAAATTGTATTAATCACTTGGTGGCAAACACTTTTTTTAATTATGTCAGATATAATGTATGGTAATGAATCTCACACAGCTAGTTGAATTACAACACAGTGTCAGATATGATGTATGGTAATGATTCTCACATAGGTAGTTGAATTACAGCACAGTGTCAGATATGATGTATGGTAATGAATCTCACACAGCTAGTTGAATTACAGCACAGTGCCAGATATGATGTATGGTAATGAATCTCACACAGCTAGTTGAATTACAGCACAGTGTCAGATATAATACATATTTGGTAATGAATCTCATACAGCAAGTTCAATTATAACACAATGCCAATTATAACATATAAACAGTAATGAATCTCACACAGCTTGTTGAATGACAGCACAGTGCCAGATGTAATGTATGGTGAAATGAATAACCTACAGGGTTCAATGATAACACAATGCCAATTACAATACATAAATAGTAATGAATCTCACACAGCAAGTTGAATTACAACACAGTGCCAGATATAATACATATTTGGTAATGAATCTCATACAGCTAGTTGAATTACAACACAGTGTCAGATATAATAGATGTATGGTAATGGATGCCACACAGCTAGTTGAATTACAATAGTGTTGATAATAATACATACATAGTAATGGATGCCATATAGCTAGTTGAATTACAATAGTGTCAGATATAATATATGTATGGTAATGAATACCATACAGCTAGTTGAATTACAACACAGTGTCAGATATAATAGATGTATGGTAATGGATGCCATACAGCTAGTTGAATTACAACACAGTGTCAGATATAATAGATGTATGGTAATGGATGCCATACAGCTGTTTGAAATATGTATTTCACATAATATAACTGATATAAGATTTCCTCATCTCTATGATGTGCACTTGTACTATGTGCAGCATTATATTAAGGTATCACTGCAGCATTATAGGAGGCAACACTAAAGAATTTTAGGGAGGTAACACTGTACAGTATTATAGGGAGGTAATACTGTACAACAGGATAGGGAGGTAATATTGTACAACATGATAGGGAGGTAACACTGTACAGCATTATAGGGAGCTGCCACTGTTCATTGTTATGCTGTACAAGTTATTATTCAGATTTTTTTTTCAGTTTTCCTCAAAATGGAAAATTGGTCCTGGAAATTTGCAAATTTTATTTTTAAAATATTTTCAGAATTCTGTCTATTATTAAATGCAAATTTTAATGTAATTTTGCATTCTCTTTATTTTCTATATACAGTTAAATCGCATCAAATGTGTATATAATATTTCTGTATACAATTAAACCATTCAAATGTGTATATAATATTTCTGTATAGTATTAAATGCACTCAAATGTTTATAACATATTTCTGTTCTTTATTTGAAGGCACCATACAATACACTAACCTACTCTCTGATTGGAGACGACAACGCCCCCAACCTGTTCCAAATCAATCAGCAAGGTCAGATCAGCATCAGGTCTGGATCAACAGTCAACATAGATAGTGTAACATACTATAGGGTAAGTCTCCAGCAGTGTATTGAAATTTACATCAGGCACCAGATTAGGTCTCTATCAGTGTATGTGATGAACATCAGGCATCAGAGTAAGTCTGTAGCAGTAACATAGGTTAAGTCTCTGTCAGTGTGTAGTAATTTACATGCACCAGGTTAAGTCTCTGTCAGTGTGTAGTAATTTACATGCACCAGGTAAAGTCTCTGTCAGTGTATAGTAATTTACATGCACCAGGTTAAGTCTCTGGCAGTGTATAGTAATTTACATGCACTAGGTTAAGTCTCTGACAGTGTATAGTAATTTACATGCACCAGGTTAAGTCTACAACAGTGTATGTGATGTACACCAAGCCTCAGGGTTAGTCTCTAGCAGTGTATGTGATGTACACCAGGCCTCCAAGTAAGTCTTTAGCAGTGTATGTGATGTACATCAGGCCTCCAGGTATGTCTCTAGCAGTGTATGTGATGTACACCAGGTCTTCAAGTAATTTTCTAGCAGTGTATGTGATGTACACCATGCCTCCAAGTAAGTCTCTAGCAGTGTATGTGATGTACATCAGGCCTCAAAGTAAGTCTCTAGTAGTGTATGTGATGTACACCAGGCCTACATGTATGTCTCTAGCAGTGCATGTGATGTACACCAGGCCTCAAAGTAAGTCTCTAGCAGTAACAAGTAATTTACATCAGGCCTCAGAATAAGTTTCCAGCAGTGTATAACAATCTTCATCAGACCCCAAGGCAAGTCTTGAGCAGTGTATCAGGCTTGAGAGTAAGTTTATAGTAATATACATTAGAGTAAATATGTCTACATAGACTGATTGCCTAGTTACAGGGTATGGTCTGACACACTTAAGTTAGGCACATGAAGTATTCCATTTTAACAAAGGATAGGTCTTATGCATGAGACAGCTTTGGTATTAATGGCATGGCTGTATATTAAAAAGAGGGGGCCTCTCTCTTTCTTAAACATAGTGAGTTGATGATAGTATTGCAGGAAGTTCTTAGGATATGAAGTTAGAAGTGTATAGTTACAATTATGAAACATCTGTATCATGGGTGTTTTAGATGTTCATTAAAATTGGTGAAGTAGACAATGATTCATGCAGGAAGATATTTTTAGGCCCTAACTTGCTGTCTGTTTGGGGCTAGTTGCAACAACATGCTCTGTGTATATGACCAGAATCTCTCAAATTGGTTATCAATGGCATTGGTATTCAAAAATCTAATCAAAGTCAAGAAACACAGGTAGCGTCACATGATTAATCACTTTCTCTGAGCTTTAAAATATAGCAATAACTGTCTTGAGTCTCACCATCCAAACATATATCTCTGTTTGCACTTACTGGCTTGGGTCTCGCCGTCCAAACATAATCTCTGTTTGCACTTACTGGCTTGACTCTCACCATCCAAACATATATCTCTGTTTACACTTACTGGCTTGAGTCTCACCATCCAAACATATATCTCTATTTACACTTACTGACTTGAGTCACGCTATCCAAACATATATCCCTTGGTACTACCACTCACAAACATTCTGCTGTCAAAACTATTTGGTACTACCACTCACAAACATCTGCTGTCAAAACCCTTTGTACTACCACTCATAAACATCAGCTGTCTAAACCCTTTGTCCCAACCATGGAATACCCTTCCTCATCAAATCTAATCTTCATGTTAGACATTTTGCAAATTGCTAAAAAATATTTTACTAGGAGAGTGTTTTTTTTAAAACATTTTGGTCCTCTTTGAGGCAATGAACAGCATGTCTACCCAGTGTTGATACAACATTCAAGCCTGTAGATATTCGAGTCGAGAGATTTTTATATATCTATTTTAACCATTTCCAGAATATCTGATGACTTTATGGAACAAGTGCTTGTTTTAGTTTACATCAGTTTTCTTTCACATAGGTGCGTGTCCAAGCAGCTGATGGTGGAATTCCCAGCAAAACTGCTGTGACAGTTGTCTTTTTGAACATCACACGGAACCGTTTCTCTCCATCATTCCAAAGTCCCAACTACAATACTTTGATTCCTGTTACACAGGCACTTGGAGTGCGCATCATCCAGGTCCAAGCCACAGATTTGGATTCAGCGGTAGATTTGACTTTCCATTAAGACATTTTGGTCTGTGTGATAAGATTCCTCATGTCTTATAAAATTACAAATGTACAGAGACAGCTCTTAAGTTGATACATCTTCAAAATTATAGCTAAATATGACCCACATCTGTAGATGCGATGTAATTTTTGTGTATATGAAATTTCTTTTTGTTAAATATCAAAATTGCATCCTTTCTTTCTTCCATTTTGTACTATTTCATCAATGTGATAGACAATGAATGGGACAGA
>QKMX01067020.1:0-13435 GCA_003401595.1 Venustaconcha ellipsiformis | reverse complement strand
TATATATATATATCTTGTGCATGGGCGGGGTCTGCCTCACACTATTTTTGTCAGAACCCACTGTGAGAGTGCCTGTCATTCTATCGTCAGTTTTAGGAACCCTATCTTTGAAATTAGCATTAGCCCAAATTAGAATACAGCCATTGAACTCCTTTGCCAAGGTGTATGCATACAAGCATGTTACCTCTTCTTCGACATTTGATGGGATATTCCAAGGACTGTATCTTATTTATGCCCATGTTTAAGGTGTTATGGATGGTAATGAGATGTGATAAGAAAAGGTCTGACGTGAAGTAAATTACATTATTTTAATTATCAACGTTCAACATCTCATTTACATTTTTTAACCACTTCTTTGGGTTGAGATTGGCCTAACAACAATTGATTTTGTTGCCTCTCTTGTTCAAGGTGCCGGTCAAAGTAGCACTAACCTTGAGAACCTTGTCATTTTGGTTTTCTGGACTGGCTTGCCACGCGGCGTCGTTTACATATTTTCGTGCGGCCATGCTTTGGGGTTCGGTTTGGTCTGAAACAAATCAGTTATGTTGTCATAAATGTTTAAAGTGTCATGGTGTCACAGGTTTAAGAACCGTTTTTTGCTGGTATTTTGTCGACATAAGCTTTTTGTTGCTTTGTAGAGGTGTCTAAACCAATGGAAATATAGTGAGTCTATCTTTTGTGTATATTTATAAACGCATCTGATGTATCTGCAATTGACGGTATCATTATGCAGGCGCAGGTCATGATGTCACGTGTCTTGAACACTAAGTTTATAGCTACTGTCAACGTACTTTCTTTTATTAACATATTGTTGCTGTTTGGATCAACTAATTTGGGTAGATAGTTTATACAACCCTAAAAGTTTCAGTCCTAGCAAATGGTGAATCATAATTGCAATGTAAACCATCTGAGTTGAATTCGAGGTGTCAACGTTTACAATCGTTAAGGAGGTCAGCTTGGTAAAAACTCCATATATGTTAACTCCAGAGTTTTTATTTTATTTCGCATCGCTTTTACTGTTGGAAAATGCAAGAACTGTCTGTATCAACAATGAGTTTTATAAACACTTCGCCCAATGTTATGATGTCGAATAAAGAAAGGAACCTGGGCTCTGAATGTAGACTATTGCTGGCGAGGCATCTGCACCAAACTCAGAAAGTGGCTTTTCCTTATATGATTGTGACGCTGTCTTCAACAGAGGTTTGGACCTTGGATTATTCTCAAGAGTTTTCTCGGATGGTAATGGACAGTGGATTACATATAGACATGTTGACCCATTTTGGAAGCGAAATGGTACAGTATGTTAGCGTCACCATTTTTGTGCAGCCATGACGGTGTCGGAGATATAAAATTAGTTCCGTAAATGGCGCTATGCATTCGAATCAAAATACAGACGGTGCAATGGCATTGCCCAGTGCCTCCAGTGGTTTTGTGACCATTGCAACCACACAATTGCGCCATCTCGTCACACATGTCAAAGCTAGTAAAATAGTACCAGTCGTTCGGAGACAGTGTGATCTGAACTATTTGCAGAAGGTTAAAGTTAAAAGGGCGCTTATCTTCTCGCGCTGGTAAAGTTAAAACCCATTCTAAGAGGTTTTGTTTTAAGTAGGTACAGTCTTCGCCCGTTTATTTGAAGCTACTGCAATAAACAATGCGGATGCCTGAGAGAGCGTTGGAAACCCACGATCCAAAGAGCAAAGGAGTTTCTGCCAACAGTTTCTTTCTGTGGCATTGCTGACTGCTACCAAACCAAAATTGCTGACACATTGGCAGCAGATAAAATAACAGAAATAGCATCTTCAAAGGGGAAAATACCAGCTTCTTTATGTTTGTCAAGAGACTAAAATTTCCAACTCACCTCCACGTCTTTCCTTGCATGGGACATTATGGTTCTTTTGGGTCGGTCTAAGCATGATCTGAGCACGTCCAGAACAGTCAACAGCACCCTTCGTAAAGATATTTCGCATCTATCCTTCATACCGACAGATAATAAATGACATTTTATAAGTTAATGCTTTTTTTTTTCAAACGGCATATTCCGATGAACTCTTGGTTTATATTCTTGAAGTTGTGGGTTCAATTGATCTAGCTAACGTGACCATTGTCCATTCACAACCTTCATGTGCCTGCCAACTCCATCAAGGGGAAGAGTCAACTTTGAGAGGGTGAAAAGCAGGTCTTGGTGTTACAGGTCAAAGTATTAAAGACTATTTAATCAATTTTGACCAACCTGGAGGTCCGAATCAGTATTTATTTGTTGCTATGAAACTAAGAATTTGGTGCTAAATGCGAGTTACGTTGTTCTACAGGTTGATGAAAAAGATATTTATGGCCGGTTCCTGTTTGCCGTTAGGTCGCCTGGTCATCTCCATAACGCCATGATTGTCATAAGCCATTAGATGGTTTTTCTAGCTATTTACTGTTCTGTATCAATAAATATATGTCTTGTTCTAGAGACACAATGCTGAGTTGTCTCTTGCCAGGAAAATTTACCTTGTACTGCTGATATTAAACTATGGTCATGATCTGAAAGGCTAGGGTACTCACACCACTATTTATACATCTTAACACACTCGTCTCAGCATGCGTAGGGTGAGTGTGACCTTGCCAACATCTACTACAGTAGATGCGAGTCGTATGGTATTAGCATAGTGTGTGTTAGCAGTAGCCTTCATCCTTAACATCGTATTTCATATCGAAAATCTGTGTTTAAACCTCATATTTTGCACATGTTAACTGGTGGCTGGCTGCCTGGCTAGCGCACCAGAGACGGATGAGCCTGCAAATGATTGCATCAGTCAAAATGTCTGGATAATTGATATTATATATTGCGTCCATCACAAATAGAATCCGTGGGCATGCGCTTTATGTATATTGGTTGATGAAGTGGGTCAGGCCAAGAATAATTATAGCTACGTCGACGTCATTTAGACAGCCCTCCGCTTTGTAAATATCAATGCGATAGAGGGTACTGTTGAACAGCGCTATCATGACGTTGTTGAAAAGTGCCTCCTTAGAGTATAATGCATTAGTTCGCCCACCATTTGTCAAATGTTCTTCAGCGACCTCAATAGTGTTCGAGTGGCAAAAATATCATGAAGTATCGTACACTTACAGCTTCACGCGACACTTTTAATCAGGATCGCTGGCATCGTACTCGCAGTTCATGTTATAGATGTTGTGGTCGCGGATCAGAGGGTACACATATCAAATGCATGGTTTTGAATGTGGTAGAGCCGACTCTAATCGTTCCGCTGGATACGCTCAAACATCTTTATTAATAATGGGTTTGCTATATTCAAGCGATCTGCGAACACCTGACCCTATATCCAAGTTTAAGACCCTGAAATCAAACGTTTTGTGCGATGCTTCATGAACCGTTAGAACATTGCTTGCCATGAAAGCGGTAGCAACCGCTAATTTAACTAATTCAGCAATTATTAGCCTGGCAACCTCGTTGACGGTGCACGTGCTGGTGAAGGCTTAGTCATATTGCCTGGTAGTTCTAACTTACTTAAACAACGATGCAAAGTCTCCAGGGCTATTTTTCACCTGATGCACCAAAATCTGGTAGAGTGTTCTTTAAAATGGCGGTCTTCGTAACATCCACCATGCACAAGAACAGACATTTTAGTAGGAACTGGTATTCCAGGAAAAGCTATAATGACTGCTAACGCTTATTCCTCCATTCCCTCTTCTCCTCATCATTTTCGCTCTGGAAATAACCCCAAACCAGATGACATAATGCAAACGATAATTCAGTCAGCGGGTGCCAACGATCGATACAGATATGACTTGCTACATGACTTAGGGCTATGCTTGGTGCATTGGCCAATGGTTAAATTATCGTTGCATATGTCTAACAGGTTTCGATCCTGGTCTGTCAATGTAAATTGTAGTTTATTACTTCAAGGATGCGAGCATTGTAGGTATGCTGGCAGTGGTGCGAATGACAGGAGCCAACTAAGTCCTTCTTCGGGGGTGAAACTATAAAGTATGTATACAAAATTATCTCTGTTAGCAGTGATGGACGAGTCCTCATAGGAGCTACTCATGTCCTCAGAAGTGAAATACACCCCCCACACACCCCCACATACATACATATATATATATCCAAATATGTGCTCTTTGGCTATCCTAACATCTTGCATTATTGATGCGTCAGGTCGTTGGCAAGATTGTTAATGATGGTGCGGTCGTCCTTAAAGTTTGTAATCTCAGTTGGTCGTCTGGTTAACTGCATCTATTTCAAAACAATTAGTTGACCTGTTTAAAATCTCCCAGTTTGCGCCTTTGTTAGATGAGTACGCAAATGTATACAGCTGTACTAGATCTGCAAGGACAACAATACACTCTCAAGACTGCAAACCATCTGAGCCACATTTGGTGACAACAAGTTGAAACCAAACACATGCTGTTGGATATCGATGACACCATCTGTGTTGTATGTGGGTGGGTGTTTCCTTAGATGATCCTTAGACAGGTCGAAACCTGATGACAAAGTTCAGCCTTCAACATTCTAAATACACATGTATTCATTATGCTAATTTTAATAGGCTCTACAGATGTAGCTAGTCTCAATGAAATCTCTTGAAGCGGGTACTAACTAAGTACATATTTAGATGGCGATCGGCCAACTCATTGGGGACACAGTAACTTGGTCTTAGACGCGCCTGCTGTGTTACCGACGATCTTGTACGCTTAAGAGCAAACCACCCGTTGTAAATCTGTGCACAACTTTAGTAAAATGTACACAATCATGGTCGTTTGTTTTTGCTCGGTTAGTTTTATAGAGAGTATGTATATTCACTCAGATCATTTTCTTTCCCATTAGTATCCAACGAGTGTCTGTGTTTACTTCGACCATTGTTCTGGAAAAGTATCTTCGGCTTCTGATGGTTTCCTTAATGCTCCTAATATAAGTGTTCTCGGTTCCATTAAATATGCTTTCGGCGGCTTCCAATCATTCAGTACTTCAACAAAAAGATGAAACGCATATGTAGTATATTTGCCGGCTTATCTATTTCCGGCATCTCTCCTTAAACCTCAAGACTCCTCGACAACTATTTGTATACATAAAAACCCAATACGATTTTCTTCACCAGCCTATGAGGTTGCCTTTGTTGTTTCTATAAGAAGATCAAAGACTATTGAAAACTCTGGCGTTGCCTCATTCTTTGCATACTAATGTGTGATTAGTATGTTACACATATCATGCCACCTGCCAATGGACACTTCCTTTATTTCCTTTTGTTGTAGTTGTTGTTCCAATCAACATTGTAATACATGTCTTATATTCGAAAGGCATTGAAAGTATCTGAATAGTTATCCAAAATCTACGAGTGTTGATCGAAGGTATCTAAATGCTTTGCAAGGATTAATTGATTAATGCCTTATAGCAAAACTGTATGACTCTAAAGTTAGCTTGTTGAAACGTCCAAACTCATTCCACCCCATGTCAGCTGTACATTATGTGCTGTGAAAATTTTGAAGAATGTGAGCGTAGGTTCTGTGAACGGTATTGACATGGTAGCAAAGTAGAGAATTGCCTTTGGTACGCGGCGTAGCGCTGATCCAAATACAAGACGTCACTGAAACAAGGCTTTGAATGCTAAATGCCTTCCATAATATGCCGGGCTACAAATCTTGTATGCATCCGAAGAGTTGGAAGGGGTGAGATGTGTGGGGAGGAGTCGCGCTACGGATCAAGTATAGTCGCTGACTGTATTTTGGCTGACGGACAGGTATGAGTTTGATATTCCATATACAGCTTTTCCGCCAGTACGGTGGTGGCTCAATCTGTATCAAATCAGAACTCCACAGTCATACGTGAAGATCTGACGACGACCGCTTGGGGATCATGTTGTGGTGACCTGTGTTATTGCCTTTAGCGGCCCTTATATTCGGCTTTGTCGCAAAACAAATTCCTGGAAACCACGGAACACGAAGAAAATGTTTGGATAATCTTTGGCTGAAAAACTCATGTGGATTTAGCCAAACACATATACTTTCAGCCATTGTTTAGTTTTGCATGTTTAATCTCCATATAAGACACTTTATGTCATTGCCGGGAATGTATATTTAAGCTCCTCCCTTGGTGATTAAATGTGTTGGTGGGGAACATATGTTAGTCCGTCGCTTGATGAGTAAACTAAAATCCTTACCCCTTGATGAGAATTCCAAACCCCGTTACTCCTACCACCCATGTTTCCGCCCCTATTCCCTGCTCTGACCCTCGGTAAATAGGGGAAAACGCCTATCCTTACTTCTGCTCGTAACCCATGGTGATTGAGCCAAACCCCTTACCCCTACCCATTTTACCGGCTTTTGGAGAAAATGTGGCCAAAACGTTTTGGTGTGCTCGCAGCTTAAAACCTTTAGTGTTTGATCCAAAACTGGTGTTTTACACCTACTGAGTATTTGTATTATTTTAAATACCTTATCCTGAAGACAGTTGTGAAAGACACTTAGTTCCCATTTCAACGGCATGAGGAAGTTATGTTAATCGCGTTGCTATAAAGCAACATATAAGCTACAAGACAGAGTTGTATGAACCCTGCACAACACTTGCTTGCCCTGTATGCAACATGCCATTTCCAATCTACTATATATTGCAGGTTAATAAAGTTAAGTAAATAAACTATAACATATTAACATATATGATGATATTATATTATCATATCGTATTGTTCACATTACCATAGTACAGTGGATTACGGTGTTGGAATGTGTACTATATTATTTGAAGCAATGATCGGACATGCGGACATGTATTAATGGCAATGACAATCGATTTCCATCACAGTCAACACAATAAAGAGAGAAATGGCATTTCTTTTTAATCTTAATTTATTAGTGTTCAATACGTCAAATGTATTTCATAATCAGTAGTACGTGATCAGGATATTTAATGTTTGTATTCATTTATATCGACACATTGTTAAGACCTACACCCTTCTGCTTTTTTGGACAATTATGTAATATTTAATTCCTTTGAGTAGAACAAACAAATATACCACATGACAATTATTCTTATTATTTATCTTAAAATGGCCTGTGAAAAGAATCTTGTAAGTTAGATTATTGTATTCTGTATTTGCAAAGTACTAGAAATATCGTTGTAATAACACTATATTTTTAATATTGCAAGAAAATAAAAATGCCAAAATTATTTGCTGTATAATTTGTTTCACTTTGTACAGTGCCATTGGTGCAAGTGAAAAATGTAAGAGGTTATCCACTTAATGGAACATCCGCAATGATCACGTGGGACGTACTTCCGGACAGCAGGGAAACAGTCAAAGGCAAAGTCCTCGGATACCAGGTATCATTCCAAAATAGCAAATTTATTTCTGTATATAAATGTATATCTTTGTTATATAATTTATAAACATAATATAAACAAGCTAGTGAAGGATCAGTACATGCAAACCTTGACCCATTGAACGCTTCATTCCTCAAGAAAATGTTTATGTAGGACTATAGTGTTCTGCGTGATTCTCAGGCGGCTAGTACCTTTAGTTACATACAAGGTTGAGTTAAGACAATAGTAGGCCCTGAATTATTTTAACAAGCCAATTCACCTCCTTCCATCACATCACACATATAAAGAATTAATTTTTCTATTTTGCTGTTTTGCGGGGCTTTCCGAAGATCTGGTACCCTGGAATAAAATATTCAATTGGCTCTGCTTTTAGTCCGGCCTTGCTGCATATAACTAAAAAGCACAATATTGCTAATATTTACGTACGAATGATTACATTCTGTCAAATACCTTTAATTATTAAACAGTTTTCGTGCAGACATTTTCATATCCATTTCAAATCCAAGTGAACGGCTTTACAGTATTAATCCTTCGCTGTCTATTTTGGAAGCTAAGTTATGTCTTCGAAAGTTTGACTAGCTTATTTGAAATGCATGCTTCGATACTGGTTGACTCTCTTTTTTGCGATGGTGTAAAATAAAATATTTTTGAAAGAACCGAATCCTTCACATTAAAATCTGAGCAATAATGTGTCACAAGTAGACAAGGAATCAATTGCATAGAGTTCCAAAGCGAATTGTATCATCATACATAAAGCTTATAAAATAAAACATGCAAAGCGTATATACGATAAGTTTAATAAATATATTAAATAAATACTTGGCAAATTATATATTAGTTGCTTACAAAACTCCTTTACAGATGACCGTCTTAAAATATAACAACTGATAGTCAAAACATAATTTTCCTTCAAAATACATTGGCAAGAGAAAAATCCTGTAGTATTCATAAACCTGTCATGATGAACTAAGTGACAAACTAAGTAATATATTATCGTGGACTTCACAATCGGTCTAAAGAAATATAAACATTGTAAGAGTTTTGAACGTGTATCAATGTGTTTGTCAAAAATACATACAATGAAAGAAAATAAAAATCTCTTAGACAAAAATGATTTATTTTTTTTCTAGATTGATTACGTTGACAAGGACGTTCCAAGAGGTGTAACTAAATCATTATATATTCTTGAACCAGTGAATCATGGTGTTGTTATAGGACTTGTACCACATCACCATTATTGGTTCACTGTTGTGGTTTTAAACACTGCTGGAAAAGGTACGCCTAGTGAAGGATTCCTAATACCAGTTGATGAATATGGTAAGTATTTGCTTTAATTCGTTTGTTATCGTGTGAGTGTTATCCGTGCTATAACCATGAATTAATAGATGAAACAAACAATGCCTAATCTGTGAAGACCGCGGAACCTCTTTCTCCCATTAACGGCATATTCTAGACGGATTAAACGTGTTTTCTATACAATTTAATTTGTTCTTACCAGTGACCTGCGATTATCCATTCTGAACGAGACTTAAGTTTCTTAATACACGTCCTATTTCTTCTCTGAATTTCGGGTTGTATATGCAAAATAATTTATACAGTAATTACCAGTTATTCGGATTACCTCTGACAATATTTCCTTTCAAAAATCTTATTTATCTGCGATACAAATTGATAATGATTTCGACTAAGCATGACTCTTCATTGCTTTACAGCTCATAGTTATATCTTTCATAACATAAAGACAGCAATATGTAAATTAAGTATTCCTAATTCAGTTACAACAACCTTTTGAGGCAATGAAAGTTCAAAGGTTTTCATAATGAAATTTTTCTAAGACTGTTATAATTGCTTGGTATACATAGATACAGATTCTGAGATAGCTGTTCCAACTGAAAATAGTTGGCTGTGATCCGCATTTGTTAATCCAGAATGGTAGAATGGTAGAAAGGTCACCGCCTATTTTTCATTTGGGTTGACAATGTATGGAATACCACTATTATTATTGTGTCTGTGCATAAACTTTTGAGACATTTTAAATACTCATGCTAGAGCACCTAAACATTTGTTCAAGTTTGAAAAGATTAACTTTCAGCAACACCTGAGAAGTAAGAACACAGGACTTAAATTTCGACTTCCTCCTTGTCGACATTGAACAATTAAAGGCATCTGTTACGTATCAATTGTCATAAAGTTCTTATCAAGAAGTCGCTATCATATGATCATTTGTACCCACCAATAACACAAAACACCAAGAAAATAAATTTCTTCTTCGAAATTTTTAAAAAAATATACTTGTTAAGGATGTTTGTGAAACAATTATGCATACGAGGAGAATTTGAAAATTACTGAACATTTTAATATATGTTTAGTTGTTTTTTCAACCTGTCGGTACATATAATGTCGATTGATTGACAAAATAACTTTCTAAACACTTCGCTGCAACTGGAATTGCAGCACTCCGGACACATGCTGATGTATGCGTGTGACGTAACATAGGTAACTGACAGTGTTATATGAGTCATTGACAGTGATGTAAAATGTTTAAGAAGAATACTTGTTCTCAGGTGGCTTTATCGTGTTTAAGATGGTCACAAATCCATTGAAGATGACCCACATTACGCTCAGAAATTTCTTTGATTCTAAATAACTGCCCAATTTCTGATATGGTTCTAAATAACTGCCCAATTTCTGGACAGTACATTACATTGTTTTGTTCAGGTGAAATTCGAAAGTTCGTTAACAGAAAAGATATTTTGATGATGTTAAATGTTTGTGGAGAAAAGTATTCCGTGGGAAATTAATATGGCTTTGGCTGGACGAAGTCTCGTTAAAACTATATTAATAATGACCAATTGCCTTGTAAAATCTCACTGCCATCGAAACCCCCTGATACGAACAAATCCATTCTAAACCGAGCAAACTAAGTTCTAAAAGATACTTGTTGCCATTTCAAGGGTAGGTACTATAAAACTTCATTTCGGTCCAATAATTCATAAACTTTCAAAGATGTTGTTGATCACAAAATATCATGGCAAGAAATTTATAAACATTTGACAAATTTAAAATTGCAATTGATTTTACAAATTATTTTATATGACGTCATACGCACGTGCTCTTGATGTCACACTTTGCTTTTAAGTAGCAAATTTATGCCAAACTTGGAACTTTGTTTACAAATTTCAAGGTGCTCCACGTGCGGGAACGAACTTCATATTTTTACAGAATATAAAGTTATAGGTGATTAACCTTCTACTTGAGTATCAGTTTGGTTCTTGCATGTGAACCATGTGAAAACGATACAATTTGAGTGTGTCAGCGTACATTGCTTGCATCTTTACAAAGTCCGGTATTAAGTACGTCTAAACTGGCATTGATGCTACAATGATGGAATAAAATAGTTTTACATATATGAAAATGACTTACATGTCCATTATAACATGAATACATTTGCTATAGTGGAACACTGAAATAAACATTTTACTTTGTTCGTATGTGCTTCAAAAACCGAAAACTGCTCATTATTTTTCTGCATCTTCAAAAGACTTTACCAGTGTGATTTAAAAATAACAAACGTTTTTTTTTTTGACAGAGGATACCTTTTAAGAACTATCTAACACATCTGTAAAGTTTAAACGTATTCCTATTAGCGCTTTTCCTAAAAGACAAGACAAATAAGACAAACCGTGTTCTTAGCTCAATCCTTATGGCCCTCGCCTTATTGTTCATACAGCTCAAATACAATGTATCACAAAATGCATAGGACAAGACACAATCACATCTTATCTCGCACAACACATTGAAGAATAATAGGATATATATTTTGAAAAACTTTTTCTGCTAATTTTTTAAATGTCCATAATTTGACAATGAACGTGTTTAACCAATAAAACACCATCTTTGGGGATATTTCTGTATGATTCAGTTTTGGCAATTGTTTCCACTTTCTCAAAAGACGCGAAAACTGAACCCCACATGATCAAATTCAATAGCTGAAAAATAGAGAAAATAAAACAGGAAAGTATTTCGACCCTAACAGATCACAAAAATGAAAGAAACGCAGAAATTTCTACGTTTTTGGCTATCGGAAGGAAGTCCTTTCAATTATTACTAATGCTAAAAATGACGACATAGTAAGTAATTTAGTTTAAATTATCATATGATTTCTTACTGTAAGTTACTAAATTATGGTTTCTTTGATGATATCTAGTTACTTTGCATGCCACCTTTGTAGTAGCATAAGATGGCATATTGATTTGCTGCTGTCAACCCGTACAACCGTGTCAGCGTTTGTCTGTACGTGCGTCTCAAATCCGTTGTAGTAAACAGTTAAACTTTGAGCTTTTCAAATTTTCTCCACTTCATTATAGTCATATGTAATTGGTGTGTTTCCATATTCATACCAAGCACCATTTTTAAAAAAATTGGACATTTAGTACATCAATTACAATAGTATAGCAAACCTGAAAAGTAATAGCAGAAAGACAAAATAAAGTTAAAATATATTTAAAATACTTTGTAGATTACTGTATTTAGATTTTCTTAATATCAGTTGTTCCATATTTTGCAGAAACCTTTTTCAGTTTTGTTGACCTTACAGAGAAAAATGTTTTAGCATAATTAAATAAGAGAAAGATCTAAAACATTATATCAGGAATATTCTTGTATCTAATTGTAAACGAACTGTTTAGAATTTCATGCCATTACATCAGAATTTTCACAAATTTAAATTCATTATTTTTGAAGTTTATTGCGTGATACTTTCTGATGGAACCACGTTTCCATGATTCAGAAGATAATACTTGAGATACACAAATAGTATTGTACAGGTCTTTGTGCATATGTAGAAGATCTATTATTTAATTTTTAACAGTTTTTTTCAAATTGTGTTCATCAAATTTTGAAAGAACTGAGACGTATTTTACAAGAAGAGAACTAATTTCTCTTTTAAGTTTGTTTTTGAAAATCAAGAAATAATTAATCTTTTCGAAAAGAATAAATTTTTGTTCGCTCCCACTATAAATCAGCAGTTAGATGCTTAATTGAATGAACATTATAGTTTCTCTACCTTTGGCATGGACATCATATTCGCGATACCTTCAGGATTAAGTATATTCTGGTAATAATATATTTTAATATCACTAATTTGAAAGCAGATCCAGACAAATAATATGACTGTAAATTTGTAATAAATGCGTTAGTTAACTTATTTTGGAAGATATTTTGAAAAACCAAAAGCAAAATTTCATTGTTACAATGTCTGATACCGACTTTAAATAAAAGTACGAACTGTAATTATTATTCCAACGTTAATGGCAAGAATAAACTTCTTTTGAATGCCATGTTTGGTATTTTCCAAGTCGGAAACGAATACGGTTATTTTCAAACAAATAAACATAATTTGAAATTAACGCCTCCTGCTGGAGAGAATGTATGTAATATGTTCTTTAAACAATATAATTCTGCATCAGAAAACTTAGTTCGTCAATCGCTCATTAAACAAATTTATAAACAAAGTAAAAAAATTGTATCTGGAAAACACCCACTCCATATTTAGGATAATGGTATTATGATTGCGATTCAATAAAAATGTATCTGCTATTACACAGTGACGCCACCTTTATAATGAACCAGTGTACTGAGTTATATTTCTTCTTGCGTACGAATTCAACACATGCCTGAAGTTATGGTTAGTATTTTCTAGCTTCCTTGCGCCAGCGTCCTATCCTGCTCAGCCAATCGCTTAACTGCAGAACAAAAAGAAGGAACAAGGGTGACAAAAAGGGTCGAGAATCTTTGGAACAGACTTACTACCCAAGTGGAAATTAACTAGACAAATCGATTGATATGTGCAATTATTAGTAATTGGGCTCAAAGATTAATAAAATGAAATATTTAATAAACGCTTTACCTTTTTACAGCCCCATCGTTCTACCCTGAAGCTGTTTCGGTGTATTCACATAGCCCCCACAGTGTCCAAGTAAAATGGCGCGGGATCAAGAGTATAGAGTTTGGTGAGGCTACTCTGCTTGGATATAAGGTCTGTCTGCTTCTCCCCCCTCCCCTCTTTCTCTGACTACATACATACATACATACATACATACATACATA
>QKMX01067014.1:0-11726 GCA_003401595.1 Venustaconcha ellipsiformis | reverse complement strand
AAGGTTCTCTTGCCACAACAATATACTGGGCAAGTTTTGGGTTTGGACGATTTTCAGGAATCTTTATCGTTCGTTTAATGCATCCAACTAAACTGCTGTTCCTTTATTGCTCATTCATGGTTATCTCCCTTGCCAGTTTTACTGTAGGGAGCGTTTTTCTATTCGATCCTATTGTTTGGACATTTTGTTCTCTCATTGGTCTAGCCTTGTCAATCGTCTTCCCTACCATCGTCACATGGACGGAAGAAACAGTAATGCCAGTTTCTGGAAAAATAGCTTCCCTGTTTGTGATAGCTGGCTCAAGTGGCACAATGTTAAATCCATTATATTTAGGCTATCTAATGGAGAATAAAAGCCCACTATGGTTTCCATATCTGTTATTAGGACAGAGCATCCTATGTCTGCTTTTATTTTTTATTGTATTTATTTGTACCAAAACGTGCATCAAGATTGAGTCGGGTACGGAACTGGAAATATATTGTCAAGGGAAGGAGGAGGAACAGGAAAATTTGAACTCTAGTCATGCATAGTCCTGTTTTGTTTTATGGGTCGTTTTGGCTTTTGTTATCCTGTAGTCCTGTGATAAATTTTTGAATATATGATTTTGAATGTCAAATTTGATTTATTTTGATCATTTACCCTAATTGCTTCATTTTAATGTTTTCAGTTTATCTGAATAACTTTATAAATTATAGAGTGTCATTGATATCTTCACTTGATCAAGAACAATTTAATTGCAAATTTTATTAATGAAGACGGAATAGTTGACGATTATTTTGTCCTTTTAATATTTGAGATAATGAAGGCCGTAATTTCGAGGTATTTACTGTAATCGACATAAATAATATCCTGTCTTTAATGAAATAAAGAGAATGCAAAACACAGGACGTGCTTTGTTTTTTCCATATTTAAGGTGTGTGATCTTGATAAGGATACCTTTTAAAATAACTTTTTGTTATCTTATGACGTACAAAATGACCATTTGTAAATGTCCTATGCAGTAAAACGTTCAAGAATTGTCTATGAGAAACAAAACCAATATACATTTTACTTTAATTAGAAACGTCAAAATTTCCATATTTCCTTTCCTTGCAATCTTCTAGAAATACTCATCGTCATTTTGGATTAGTAATTTCAGCAAGTATCAGGTGGACTTGCGATGATTGCATTCTGAAAACAGCAACCCAAAAGGCATATCTTAAAACGAATGAAACAACAAACGTAGCTGATTTTAATTAAGTTTTTATAACTCATATCAAGTCCATTCTGTGATATGCTATGTAGTCTAGGATATTCGTTGACAGAGTCAGAAGAAAAAAGAACCCTTGAGAAACAGCATCTTGAAGCGTGAAGAATGGTTACAGGACAGACAAATTATATGCGTATGCAATCTTTCTACTTTGAAACTGGGTGGAAAAGTCTGCAACCTGATGACGGTAATAAAATAATATTAACACTCTATAAAATTAAAATTAGGCAAAGGAAACGAATTACTTCCTTTCCCTGTTTTCGAAACAAAATTACAGCCTTCAAAGTGCAAAAAATACTGCCACTTACAATATCAGACTAAATTCTACTAAATTATCTTTTATGCCCTCAATAGTGTGCTTTTGGAAAAAACTTAAACAGGATACACAATGCGGGATGTCTTTCAATAAGTGTTTAAGTCTGAATGTAAAATCTTGAAAACTGCCTAGGTTTATTCATTCAACCTTGGATATTGTCCATAATAGACTGAATAATACTGTAAGTTCATTAAACTTATCCTACTGCGTTCATCGTGTAACTGATTCCAGACAATTTATTTAAATCTCAAATGCTGTCATTATGCCCCCGACTACGCAACTTCTATCCAATAAGTTTTAGTTATTATTTTTTGCTACACTATTCTGTTAAAATACATTGATATGCCTGCATCGTATAGGGAGAGGGCTTATTAGAAATTGTGTCTGATGTCAGTGTATCATAAGAAGTACAGTAAAATGGAGGTTCTGGCTCACTTTCATCACAGCGTGTTGAAGGAGTGAGTTAGAGAACTTCCCCATGAGACTATTTTACTAGGTTATAGGGGTTCTGGCTCACGCATGGTTCTGGCTCACATTTTTAGAGGAAAATGGCTAACTGTTTATGTGATAAAAGAGTACTCCCATGAGACTGGGTTATGGGGTTTCTGGCTAACCATAGATCGATGGGGTCTCTGGCTCACTTTGTTTTCAATGGACCTGTGTTACTTTGATGCATTTGTGCTCAGGAGAGAGGGTGTGAATGTCACCTTTAGAATAACGCTTATTATGAAAGGGACAGTTTTTTATCTATGAGTAGGGTAGGTATTTTGTATTGTGAACGAGAAGTTCTCATGGAGTAGTAATTCGTGTGTCCATGTAGTGCTTGTGTGTAATGTTGGTGCGTGGCTACGTGGGCAGGGATAGTTGTTTAAATACTCCTCTGACTTTTTTCATGAGAATGCCAGCGTGCCGAGAAAAGGCAATATTTTGGATCGAAGTCATATGAGTTCCGTGATGGGTATGCCGCATGTTTCATCTTTGAACCTTCCTAACAGTTCTTTAACATTTATTGCCGTGGAAGAAATGTTCTAGTGGATAATCGATGAGGTAAAAGAGTTCCTGATATTAATAGAGGTCTGCGTAGGCATTGTCGGTGTGAATCTCGTAGATGAGCGACTCAGTATCGGTCATGAGTAGCGTGGATTTGTCTCAATTGTGCCATTTGATGAAATCGTCATGAAACTAGAGCAAGGACATTTTGGATAGCTCGAGAGCAGTTACTCCGACTTAGATGGGTTTGTCCAGCAAGAGATTAGTTTTTCTAGACTCGATGATGACGAGTTTTTCATCAAAGATTTTAATGCTTACAAATGCATCATTTACAAAAAGTTTATCTCGTCGTCGGACATCATTGACAATTTCTATTTTCTTCACATGACAAATGTTTCCATGTTTTCTTTCCGAAAACGCTACTGTTCATGAGTTTAAAGACGACTTTGTCGACGGTGTTTAGTGGCTTTGACTCGTAGTGTTGAAGTCGATGTAGGGTTTCATCAACGGTGATTATTTAAACTTAAGTGCTCGTTGAACGTTTTGAAGAACGAGTCCATGCTTGGGAGCTTGTTTAACGGATTTTGTATTGGGTTTTTTGGTGAAAATTGGGTACGGGTTTTTACCTTGGACTCTGCGAGTCCTAACTGCATTTTTTGTTGAAGTTGTGGAGAGAGAATCGAGTGGTTGACAAGAATGGATTCAGTGCAGAAGGGATAATAGTTATGATCGTCGTGGAGATGGGAAGGGTACTCCAGATCGACTTCGACGAAATAGCCCCATGAGTCATGTCCATAACCGTCTTGGTATCCAGTTTGTCTTTCTTGGAGAAACTGTTCTCCGATGTTATAGTGGAAATCTCCTACAGGAAGGGGTTGTAACCTGGCCCATCCATAAATGTTGATGTCGTCGAGGTAGAGGATGTAGATGGAGGCTCGGTGGGATCGTAGTGTGTCATGTGGCGACAGCTTGTTTTTGCTGATGACTCAGATGCCTCCTCGTACCATCTGCTCAGCGAACATGTCTGAATCGGTGAAGAGTTCAAGGGTCCTTCAAGATTTTATGAGGAGATTCTCCGAAAAAAAGTCCGGGTGAGGAGAAATACCAGAGGGGATCGAATTGGTAATGGTGGAGGCATGTGCGTCTGAAATCTTCGAAGACGTGAGTAGAAGTACGTCCATTTACAGGTACAGATCGTGATAATCTCGAAGACTATGGCAGTCCAGCTCTTTCCATATATTACACACGTATTGATATTTCTCGTCGGTGATGTGGGAGAGATGGAGATGGGAATAAAAGCTTCTGAAGATGGCAACGAATCTTCGAATCTGAACCACACATCAATGTATTCATAGGGATAAACTCCTTTTTGTTTGAGCAGGTCCGCTTCTTTCAAAATTCTTTGCCAGATGAGTAAATTGAAGACAGTGTTTGGTTAGTCTTCCGCGATGTGGACATGAACTGAATCGAATTGATGAATGGGAATGGTTTAAACAAGAACGATATATATTTTAAAAATTGTTGGGGATGCACTTGATGTGAAATCCAGTGAGAAGGAATTTGACACGTGGATGACTGAGAGCTTCTATGATGAAAAGCCCATCGTATTCTCGTAGATAATACGTGACCACTTGAAAGAAGTTTGGATTATAGTGATAATGAGAGGCTCCTCGATAAGGTCCAGTGACATGACATTGGTCTCTGGCTTTTTTATTACGAAGTTTAAAGTACTCTTTGCACATGTGGCACTTCTCCTTTGGCATGTGTTGTCGCAGTTGTGATGATGTGAGTGAAATCAGCTGGATTTGTTTGTAGGTCTTGAGTGCTTTTGCAAGCCTGGACGAGTTGCTCAAAGAAACACGGGGATGCAATCCTCACCGCGATACTGTTGATAGGGTGAAGACAAATGATCATCGATATGACGTGGCATCTGTTCCTTTTGTAATTTTTGACAGTGTCCAGAGGACACGTGATTCTGTTGCCGCTGAGATTGAGGAAAGCATTATAAGCAGCGATAGCAGAAATACCTATGATTATTATGATGTGTCCTGAAGTCTTACTGTCTACGAAATCGTTTGATAATACAATATATTTGATGCGTTGTGAGGATTTTTTGGAGATCAGCATGGGATAGACGATGAACTGTTTATCACCTGCTTCTTGTCATTGAGTCCAAACAAGTTGAGGGAGAGACCCTAGTTGAGGGATTCCCGTTTAGGAACGTCTGAAACTGATGCTGGAAAGGTAATACCGGTAGTTTTGAGGGTATCAAAATACGGTTTATACTTATAGACGCGATCGGCATTGTCCTCTACATGATGCGATGCTGATACGATAGACCAACCGAGGCAGTAGTTATCGTTGTTTCTGATGTTGATACAGACTTTGGTAGCCACGATGGTTTTTGGTAGTGGTACGTACTTCCACGTAACGGTGTCAATTTAGAAGTTTGAAACGAAATAGAATTGACTCCGGCGAAGATCCAGACCGATCCTGACTCTTGATAATCTTCGAGGCGACGTTGGAAAAACGACCAGGAGATTCAACGATATGGCTGAAATCATCACTGCGATAGACTACGATGAATTTGTCTCTGATCCACACGTAGATGCTGTTGTGCTCCTTGACCAGATGAACGTTAAAAGCGACTCTAAGTTTGATGGATGTTTGGGTGCGTAGTTCTGCTTGGACTGTAGGGTGTAGAATGCGCTGAAGGAGTAATGGGTCCACTTCGCGCTGAATGATATGCGGATGAACGTATATGAATCCTTTGTCAGCACCTCCATGCGCGTTTCAGCTCGTCGAGGGGGTGGAAGACGTGTGATGCGTTGAAGGGCTTGTGGATCGATTTTGAGTTGTTTTGTCTCGATATCAGTTCGACGTGATCTACTGAGGACGTCATGCTGAAGTTGAACGAGTTATGCCGTCTGAGCGGTTTTGTATTTGTCTCTGCTGTGAACTCATATAGAGCAGTATTCGATCTGAGATAGGGCACCATAGTAACCTGCATCGATTGAGCGATGCTGCTGAGTCAAGATCATGACAAAGGATAAATTCTCTTCCTGGATCTGCCTTATGGAGAATTCTGCGCTTCACTGATACTAAGGACATGATTCTTGTATATCCTTGAGACGATAGAGATGCTATATAAAATAGTCCTGTATTTCACGACTTTCATTGTTTGTTCATTTTTATATTTCTTTAATTTTATTGCCAAATAATTCATCTATAATATATAGCATTATTCCTCTGAGTGGACCTCAGAAGTGTGTGTGTGCGGTTAATTCAGGGCAGTACGGAAAAGTGCAACAAGTCTTGTACGAGAGAATACATTGTACAGCATTTTGCTTTGATTTAGCGTAGAGGTCAATAGAGGAAACCTTGCTTGGGATACCTGGAAGGAGTTCGAGGTCATCTCCACGTGTGTCAGTGCTTCGGTGGACGAAACATCCGATCGATTAAATATTACTGCAAAAAAGCCAGAACTACCCAGAAATGCAAAAACCATTCATAGCTTTATAATGAGTTTCTGGCTAAAGCATGACGCAGTGAAAAGTGCATCCAGTGTTTAATCGTTACGAACGAGGAAGCGAACGAGGAAGAAGAAGATTAGACACGAGGTGAGGTTTAGCACCACCAGTTATTCCATCGTTCATGTGTATATAAAGTGAGGGCTTCGATGTATCATCATCGTTTTGTGTTTGAAGCTCATCGAGAGTCGTTTTCATTGGATATTTATTCTTTCATCTCAATTGTCTGACATCCCCTTCTCTACGTCTTCCATGTCTCTATACTGAGATAATTTTTAAAACCTTTTTAGCGTTTTGTCACTCAGTCATCACATGAATTGGTGGCTAATTAGATGCTTGTAGTAGATTTTCACGATGTTATCTTGGGTTAATTTCGTCCTTTGCTCTCGCGTGTATATGGCATGTCATCGCCCTTCTCAATTTTCTTTTGTCAGCGTTCGTTCCATGTACACATGCATGTGATTTCGTAAGACCGTGGCAATAGCTTCGTTGAGCGTTTCGTGATGATGCAAGATCTCGTCAGTCAATAATACCTCTTTGTCAGACATTATGTCTATACTTTTTTTTGAACCGGCCGAGGAACACGCATTGATTACCAACCATGTCCACAATCATGTCCACAATGAGGTCGTCCATGGTTCTCATTTCACTGATCAGCAACATTATTTGAAAAGGGGTTCCGTGTATAGAGAGGCGGATCTTGTTGAGCATTTTCTGATAGATTGATTTAACAACAAATTTTAACGATGATGTAAAAAAGATATTGATTCAATTAAGCATCTAAACGCATTAATATTTGGCTATACATATATTATACGTTTGATAAATGAAAACGCTAAATTTGCTGGAAAAAGTATTTATTAAAAATTATAGTATTGATAAATTACCTAAACGTTTCGATGTATCAATGTAGTAGATAATTTAAGAGCTTCCAAATATGTTGATTATAATATTATCCCAAAAATCGATCATAACATCGCAGATACATTTCCAAAAATCATCGAAAAAGTATAACCAGCAAGTATTCTTCGATACATTAACATTCCGTATGGTATTGGCCGTCAAGTTTCACCCGGTATCGTCAATATCACATCAACGATCGCTGTAAATCTAGTATGTGAAACGTCGACGGCAGTTGTCAAGTTGACATTAATAAATCCAACCAGACCCAACAAGTCTACATTCTCAATTCATTTACACCTCAAGTCCCACCAGGTTTTATGATTGTATCAGAAGCAATGTCATAGTCGTCTTTTATCATGGATACATTTTGAACTTACTGACCAGTCTGGCCTCTTGTCGATCTTAGGTCGGTGTTATTGCATATAAACCTGTATGTACGCTCATAGATCACACGCTCATTTATGAGCGTCATCTTAAGATTATCGATCGTAGATCGTCACGTTCGCATAAAACACCAAGCAAAAAATATCAAATTATATTTGTTTACTCCGTGATTGCATTCTTGTCAACGTCAATGACTGTGTCACATGGATCAGAAATGAATTATTCTGATATAACACTATTATTTTCGTTGTCACTATAGTCACCATGTTCAGAGCCACACTCGTCTTTATTTTTAGCCAGTAATTCTTCCACATCGTTGTTCATCAATTCCGTCATCGACATATCTCTCAACTGTTTTATACGAGCGTGTACGATTCTTTTCGTTTCGTATACATGCAATAATTCTAACCTAACCTTTTCGATGGCCCGTGAAAGAGGAACAAATAATTTCACTTGCGTATCAGTAACATTGCCTGCTGAATCAACTTTATAAATCTATAATCAGAAAGCATAGTGTACCTATTTTCTGATTTCCAAAATTGCAATGATTCAAAATTATTCATTATTTTTTTCAGGATTAAGTTGTTCACATATTTTCACGCCGCTGTGTTGTAATTGCTTAACAGCAGTAATAATTGATGTGATGTTTTCGTGATTCTTTATTTTTATATTATAATTTATTTGTTTAAATAAAAATAAAACATTTTTTAATAAAATAAAATATTCATGAATAAAAAAAAATGTTAGAAAATCTGAATAAATTCAACGATTTTGATGTGTATATTACTCGTCGAATTCAGAAAATCTGACTACATTTCATAAAGAAAATTTGTATAATAAAAATATATTCTGAATCAGAACAAACAAATTAAGATTTTTCTTAATTAAAATAGAAAATCTGACAGAATCGGCAATATTGATGGGTAATATACCCATAAAATTTAGCAACTCTGATCATTCACAATATTGACGGGAATATACCCATCAAAATCATAAAATCTGACTGAATTTCATTTTAAAAAATGTATTATAATAAAAGTATTTTTGAATCAGATAAAATATTTCTCAATCTGAATTCTGTATAAAATAAAAATACTAGTCCTCAGAGAGGACTGTTTTGAGATGATGTTGTTTAGATAATTGTATGATTATAATTATATATACAAATGGTTGTATGATTATATATACAGATGATTATGAATATATACAAATGATGATGACGGAGGAGCCTAGTCTACGTAAAACATTTTTTGTATACTCTCCACCATACACAAACCCCTGGGAGTGCACAAGTTCACCCACCACATGGTGGGATGATAGGAGAGTGTATTTTGTCTGTTTTGTTTAATAGCATATTGTTTATTATATATGTTTAATAGCATAGATAATATACCTTTTGCATTTTTTTTAGACTCGAACACGCAGATAGTCTACACTAGTGGATCAAAGTTCGGACGCCTTATCCACATGTCTATCGAAGTTCTTATGAATATACAGTTAAATTTAAGTATATAGCTATTCACACTGTCTCACACGTGATAACCCTGGACTCTTGCGTACTGGTATATTCTGATTATGAATAAATTCTGATTATGAATAAATTCTGCAATTTTGCTCATTTTTGCCGTTTCTGTGTTGTTAAAATACAGTATTTTCAAGGTTCTCCATCCAGTCAAGGCAGAACTATCTAGCATTGAATGCATGGATCGATCTTTTTCTGATATTTTCCGCCTACAATAATGATGCATGTCGTCGTCTGAGATATATATGTACACAACATCGGCATGTGATATAATATCACTGATGAGGTTTTTATGTTTGTTTGAGGATATATTTTCTGTAATATAATGGAGCTGTTTGGACTGGAGAGATATTTAAGNATTACGATTAGACTGTAGTACAATAACTGCTCAATTACTTTATCAGTGATAACAGATTCTTATCACTGCATATGTATAGGCAATAACAAAACAGGGAACTGCTTGATTGCTCTATCAGCGATGACAGATTTATCTCGCTTCATTATACATACCGGAATGTAAGGTTTTGATCTTATTTAACTGAATATGTTGATTTGGTAATATTATCTGGCATACGTTATACAGAACTCGGGTGAATACCAAAATATTTAGCAGTTGCATTCATATAATTAAAAATTCTCTCTTCACCTGTCTCTGTATTTGTATATATAGCCGACCGATGAGTCTTATGATTATAACCAACCCTTCCGAATTTTAAATTCTGAATTTGTGTAGCAACACGCAAATTATTTAAAGAATTATCTTTATGGTCTAAAGTAATATGATCGATAACAAGTCCATCTTCGATTACCAGATGAAAACATTCAAATACAAAACCTATCAGATAGATAAAATTTATTTTCAACACTAAAATGATATATCCAGTATTAGTAACATAACCGACTGGTCTTTTCCTTCGACAATTTCTGATGATACCATCACGAGGCACTTCATAATTTGCAAGGATAGGATGTTTGATAAATTCATTTTGCTCCATTTATGTATAATATTTTTTGTCTAAAAGATTATTTTGAAATCTGCCAGATAAACTACAGCGGTAATTATGAGGATTCACCTGACGATTTCTTATCATAATATCGTTTCAGTTCTATATTTAACACCGCACTTTTCACACAAATGGGTTTCTCCTCTGACTCAAACACTGCATCGTAAACACGGTTTCGGTACTGGACTGTCTCTACGATAGCTTTGCATATGTTGGCCAAAAAATTCATTTACGCATGATTTATTACAAGGAGTTTAAAAATCCGATCATAAGCCAACTGGTTCGTTTGTTTGTTAGAATCATTATATATAATTAAAGTTTAATTTAACATATATTTGCTTTAAATATAGTAAAGAGGAATTGGAGAGATTATCCTCAATTTAACCATCCATGGCAAGATTTGATCTTGACAAATTACCAAAATCTAAATTTAATTTTTCGATGCATGATCTGGCTTTGATAAATAGTGACATAACTGATCGTAGCCGTGACGGAAAAAAAAAGAATTTCGCATCGTTGGTGCAGCTCATACTTGGTCCACATTAAGGATTATGAATGTCGTTGACACTAGGATGGGTAACGAACGAGGTAAAACTATTATTAGCTATCTCGACAGAGATATATTATTCTAGTAAAATTTATTGTGCAGAAAGATGATGACACTTGGATTATTCGTGACAAACGTGACCCGATGCTACTTCTTACTAGATATAATACTGTTACATTTAATAACAAATCCAAACCAGGAATATTGACCGATACTGATAAACCGTGTTATGAACGAGCATATTCTGTCACTGCGGTTAAATATGCAATATATCCGCTAAATGATGAATCTAGCATTGATAATCTGGAACCAATGAAATTGTCAAGGAAACTAAACTGTATAGCTAAGCGTGTTATGGAATATTTCTCAAAAGTAATACGCGGTAACAGTTTAACAGATTTAAAACGTACAAAAATAAATGTGTGGGCAGAAACAGAGATACCGAAGCATCTATCAGCGAAGTTGCTGGGCTAGAAAAGAAATTAAAATTTTAAATAAAAGTAAAAACACTAACCGGAGAAATTATATATAAGTCAAAATACCCATTAGGAGGAGCTCCATTAACAATCATTGCATGGACTGATGCTGTAACAATATTTGCACGAGTTAGTACAGTTAAATTTTATAGCCAATTTTATATTCGATGCTATCAGTGATATCAATAAGAGCGACCCTGTATCTGTTTGGTTATTTCAGCGTTCATAATCTGCATATTACGATACCTAACGGAGATATTTACCGTAGAGAATCACTCCATGAAGAAATGAAGAATATAGCACAATGCTTTTGGCGTGAATATAATTATGAAGTTGAACAATTACTAAATAATTGTTTTACAGTTCCATCANNTGCAGCTCACTTCGCTCAGAATTAATATTTATGGTCACCGACACAATCAGAAATCCTTGAAGATGTTGAGAAAAGTTGTCGAATACAGACATGACGGATTATTGAATAACAAATACGATCATCGTAAAGTTATATCCGTTGATGTGGTTGCGTGTTATCTTGGACGTTTTCATGGATAAGGAGAATGTTTTAAATACTTTGAGCGATTTGGACATCCSACACATGAAATGACAAGAGTTGCGATAAATGGACTATTACCTAATTTTGATTTTACTGGATTTGCTTGTGTAAAATCATTAAAGTTTTGTAATAATCTTCATCCAGTCGCTTATACGTGGTTTGGTAGTCATTTCACAGAAAAATATTGGGTTCCAACGGTACTATTACGATACTTGCTTGATGCGGGAATTTTAATATTATTAATGGTCAGTG